>JAYXIM010055937.1:0-13537 GCA_037575425.1 Anastrepha fraterculus | reverse complement strand
TTGAAAAAACTCTTTGCCAAACTTGCTTTGCATGCGCTTCTTGCAACAAGCATCCCAGTAGAGTATCTCAGAAGTAATTCTTTTGCGAATATTGCTCCGAATACTGCGATGTGTAAGTTTTTACCTTATCATATCATAAAAGAAAAATGAAAAATGATGCGATTATACAAATTTAATAATTTTGAAACTTATTCAATGTTGAAAACTTTGAACGTATTTGAATATAAGTTGAGTAGGAATGGAATCCCACTATGAACCTTCCATGGATGACTGAGCATAATCACCGCCGTTAATAAAAAAAAGGTAATATGTGAGGAGATACGCATTTCAAAAGAATAAAGGGGTTTTTTTCTTAACAAAAAAATCAACAAAAAAATTAAAGTTTCCGGAAAAAGGTTTTTCCAAAAAATTGTTTAGCAAACAAATTTAATTGTTTCCAAGAAACATTTTCTTAACAAACTCGAAAAAAACCGAAAATATTTGACTTTAAAACAATTTCATTCTAAAATTGTCGACATTGAGTAAATCTCAATATGATTTAAAGTTTCCTTCTTATTAAGAGCAATCCTTTAAATGCGCCAAATTTCAGAAATATTTAAGATCTTGATCAGAATTCTGTATCACTTTTAGCCGCTCCGCAATGTAATAAGACCTCATCGCTCATTTTCACAATTCCCTTGTAAGGCTAGTTTTGCAGCATTAAGAAATTTTTGAAAAAACTTGAAATGGGGATAATTGATTGGTGCTAGGTCTGGCTCATACAGCGGATGTGAGGTCTAACGTTATCATACTGGAACACAAAACTATTCATATTCGCCAATTATGGGTGCTGCTAATAAATTGCCTGCTTCAATCTGGTCAGTTGTTGTGGGTAGATGACTAAGTCTTCGTTGATGATTCGATTTCAATATCACCAAACACACAACTAAATATTCCTGGCGGTTGATCAGAGCTTGACGATCACTTGAGACGGCGCAACGCAATTTGACTCCGATCTTCGATGTTTTTCGGCCAATTTTTTGTCAGTTGATGGTATTTTCAAAAATGGGTCGACTTCGATACGTTTCAGTAAAGAATAGTCGATGTAAATTCGGTCCAAAAGTTTTTTTGCGTCAATACGTGTGGCATCCTGTGTGGAGCTTCTTTTTGTGATTACTTTTATGCTCCCAGTGTCTATCAGTTGAGGAGCCAGTCAGGCAACAACAACATGTGCAAATTGGTCCAATCTTAAGTTCGTAATCAATTTAATAAATATTCACATGGTCCGACTCCACGAATTCCAAGATTTTATTGACACTTTCGTCATTTGGCTTCCGTACGACATTACCGACGTCCATTTTACCAGAAGGAAATAGTTAGAACTGCCACTTTGCTACTCCAATCGATATTTTATTGGGTCTATAAACACTGAAGAATGAATACTGGAGAATGCATTGATTTTTTTTTTTCATGGCAGAAATGCACTCGGAGGTTTGTCATTGCCTGCCGTGGGGCGACCAGTAAAAAAACGTTTTCTATCAATTGGTGTTTCGTGCCCGGGGTTTCGAACCTGTTTAGCTACGCACTAGCCCTTTCGGCTAGGGGGCCGCCTATTAAAACACAATTCATATGATGTCTCAAGTTTGGAAGGTCTGAAACAAAACAAAAACTAGTTATTAGTAAAGTTGAAATCCAAAAAAACAAAAAAAAAATGGCGAACTTGTTCGAGGCGCATAACATTATTTCGAGAAAAATGCACGCTCTGAGTGTTTGAGAGGCTTACGAGTTTTTCGATCTGTACTCTATCTTCTTATCCAAATTATGTAGTCCTAAGCCATTCTACAGATTTTTACTGTAATAAGAATTTGCACGTTTTGAAAAATTTATTTGTTCAAATTTTTTGGTACTAATACCTTAAGTAGCCGTATAGTATATTTTGCTGCAATGAATACAACCCAAAACCATGTGTCGGTAAATAGTCCAATCAGTCGCTGTTCAGACGGCAGCGAAGCAACATGAGTGTAGGCTGTTTGATTTTTATTTCGTAAAGAAAATGCTGTCATTACCCCTATTACGTCAGCCAATCAGCTGATTATTTGAATTCCGCTGTCGGCTAACGGTCTCATCTTGGATATACCTCTAAAAGTTAGTTCACCATGATCATGGTTGACAATCCTGCCTAGCAGCTTAGGGTATTTTACTATGGTGTGTATAAAAGAGCAGACTATATTAAGGTGAGTCCTCAACGCCAAGCTTTTTCTCTATCTCAATTCCCCAATGAATAACCACGGAGTGTAAAAACAATAGGTCTCTGCATATGAACTAAAGTCATGTCAAAAGGAGCATTCTTTTTTCGCTTTGACAAAACTCACGTCTCTACTGGGCATGCATACTAAATACATACATATTTACAATCATATGCGACAATTCATAGTAGTAAAAAAACAGTAAAGTTGGTAAAATAAAATCAAAATTTTAGTGAGTTACTCATTCGTTGCCCTCCTGCACCGGATCGTTTGCTTGTGATAGCAGCATTTGCGCAAATTTGCGTTAAATACTTACTTACCAAAAACAATTACAGGCTATAAATGCGCAAACTCAACTAGCAATTCACATAGAATCTGGTCAACAATCTGAACCGTCCTGTGGCATTTTTTTAATTTATTACTGCTTTGCATACACTTTTTCTCTCCCCAGAATTTTGCATAAAGTCGTGATTGTTACAAATTTGGGTGTTCCACTGCCACGATTTATATGCCATTTGTTGACGTCTATCGCACATTGCAGTTTTTGGTAATTCTTTTTTTTTTGTTTATAAATTTTTTTTTTTCTTTATAGTAATGGAGTTCATTTCTGGTGTTTGTGTGAATTTATAGATTTTAGACATTTTTTCATGTAGTCACAGCTAATACATTCAAAGAAAAAATAATCGAAATTTGCTTAACAGTTTCACTAAGCCTTCCTATATTAATGGACAGCAATCTACATATTGCTCTACAATACCTACTGCAAACATATATGTGTATGTAAGTATGCATATGGCTATATGGCTATATGTGGCCTTTTGTGGCTTTGTGGGCGTGTATACCTATGCAGACTGGGAGTGAATGTGATAAAAATACACAACTGGCTAATGCGCACCACATTCGAAAGTATCCGGTAATATGACAATGAGCACAAAAGATTTAAGAGTAGATTTGTATACTATACATACATACATATACACATACGGTACATTATTGAAATTTTATGATGATGATAAAAGCAAATTATAATTTGACTTTAAAAACTCCAGTTACTATATAGCGAGGTCAAATTACTTGCACAGTAATATGATACTAAGCTTAGGTGAGAAAATATGTTTTGATTTTTCGCATATTAGGGCAGATTCAAATAATATGTTTTAATGTTACTAAATACTCAAAGAGAGGGATTAGCTTAGACTAGGTTATATGGTTGCCTATAAGTGAGCTGAGCCGAAGATATATCAAATTCGACATGTAGTATGTGTTGCTATTGCAAGGGGAAAGGGGAAAGGGAGAATAAAAAGCAAAAGGGAAAATGGTGAACGGAGGGGTGAGGGTTGATGAGTTATGACTATGGTTAAAAGAATTGGATGTGCTCCATAACAAGCCATTATTCCACTCTGAGAGAGTTTGACAGAATCAATTGGCTGACAACACTGGAGATGTGTATAGAAAAAAAACTGAGATTCTGTTGGTGTTAAAGGGGAAAAATAATAAAACGTATGTCACTTCGTTGCCATCTGAACAACGAGTGATTGGACTAATGTGTGAGTAAGTATTGTGTGTGAATATGTGTGTAATTATCTTGTAAATTGCGGTTGGCGATAAGATTGTGTTAGTGATATACCAACAAAAATTAACACAACCTCCCCTTATATTGCCTCGTTGCTATTTGCACCACGACTGACTGAACGAGTGTGTGAATACATGTGAAATGATTGTGCAGAATTCGGGTGCCGTATCGTCTGTGTCGTGGCAGCCGAAGTTTCCCTCACAATTTTCTTTTTCTTCATAGTTAAAGAACAAACCTTGTAAATCTATCATCCTTGAGTTATGACCACTTACGGTTGGTGGGCTTAGGTGGGCAATATTTAAACTTGCTATATCCGCAGAGTGAAAAAGTGAAAGCCAAGATCTCTCAACTTTAAACCCATGTGAGTAGGACAGTTAAGGAGAAGGTCCTGAGATGATTTGTTCCCACCTCATCATCCGAAAGAGGTAATTAGAGATTTTAAATAACCTAGAGAATCACTACACAAACCAGTGTGGAACCACTGTTAGAAAACATTTTTTTAGATAAAACATATTTGATTTCTGTAATTTTAAAATAAAAGCGCAATCTTTAGAACTCTTCTTTTTTGTCATACGCCTGCATATTAAACGAAAAATCCAAAATCAAACTCAAAAGTGAAAAACATTTGTTAAAACTATAAATGGCTAAAAACTTGAAATGATTGTGAAGAATTGCACAAAGAGTGGGCAGCAAGTAGCACCCAAAAGCGGAAGCCGCTGCCAGCAACAGCACCTTGAAACGCCAACGCGCAACTGGTGGCCGACAGCTAGAAATCAAAAAAATCAATTTACAGCATGCAACGTGCAACATATGTAAGTATATATTATATTTAATATTTGTAAATATCTATGAATGCATATACACCTATACAGTAACGGATAAAGTGAACAATATTTACATTGGATTATGCTGAGAACACCAGGTATGCAAAATGAGAAAAAAAATCCAAATCAAGATATAATATTTATTATTTGGGCGATGCCTTGGATACGAGGCTATGAGACGTAAGCTCGCACCAAACTGAGGTACTACGCCAGACGAAGTCCTTTTTAGTGGGTACAATCAACACAGATTTAAGCAACTCTATACTGTTCCTGAGGACAAACTGAGAATGATCACGGGTATTCTCATATGCCACTGCAAATTGCGCAGCCATGTGCACAGACTTGGGAAATGATCCACTGACTCCAAACGTTTCTGCAACAAATCCCCGGAAAATCCATCACATCGAATGTGATCGCATAGACAGAAGGAGGATTAGACTTCTCGGCCGGAAGAAATTCACATATGCTCAGCTCAACCCAGTTCCATTTTAGTTTTATTAAGAGGGCTGGCTTTAAATTTAATTGTGTGATGAGTACAGAGCTCATTGGATACAAAAAACTACGAAAGATGGTAAAAATTATTATAGCCCGTCCTTAAGCTGATATCGCTCTTTGTCTCACCTTTAGTACATACAATATAAAACAAAAAAAATACCGACATTCACAAAAGTTCGTATATAAATAAAGAAAAATAATGCGAAAAATGCTCATTATCATCTGAAGTCTCATACGTATGTGTACCGCCAACTATTCGGTAATAGAGAGCGATCTTTTAAACTTCTCGCTGCTTCACTAACAATAGTCTTACACCCCCTTTTCTAAAATCAAAGCCTGCCTTACAAACAATTTGGACGAGGAAGACCGAGTTGTAATGCACGGACTGAAACTAAACCGAGAGTTTTAGAGGCCATTTGCGACCGACTGCTCTCTCTCACACACAACCACCATGTTAACGAAAATGTAGAGCCGTAACAAAGTTCTCAATCGCTAACTGGCAGCACTTGAAGCAAAGACTGCAGGGACGTTATTACCAGCATAGAGTGCTATAATCCGCACAAATTAGCTTGTCGAGGTCAAACAGGATACAGTGGGCGAAGTTAAAAAGTGTTTCTGGAAGTTTACCTTTTCGTAATCGCGACGCTGTCGGGACAAACGCGAAAGTTCTTCTCCCTTCCCGTGCTTTATCTGGGAGCAGCGAGTAGACAGTGAACTTTTCCAAGTGTAGAGGAAGAACTCTTCCTTTGGGGTATAGTCCTACTAAAATATTTTAAAGACCTCCAATTTAACTGGTTAAGTATCACCTACAGATCATTAGAGTTGTTGACGGGTTATTTCCTTCGTAAGATCCCTATTGAGTAGCCTTGTTTTGCTAAATTCTATATACGCGCATAGTAAAAGCTTTCGGAGGCAGGCATTCATGATTCCACTAGCTCTGTCCGAATATAAGAAATGGTCGCATATGCAGCATCCTCGCAAACAGATCTTTTACTGTGTATGAAAGCCTTGGGACCAGATAGAGAATCCTTTTTAAGCAAAGAAAACGGAAAAATATTAAGAAATTGCCTTTCAGGCACAATTTTGTTTTTAATGAACAATTTTCTTTAGACCTTGTTTCTTAAAGCTCTTAGGGCCGCTGTGATTTTGAATTATTTTAAAACATTTGGGCAAAGCTGGAAATTTAGGGTTACATAGTTTTTGTTAAAGTATGAACTATATATAAAAAAAAGCAGTGGGGGTTCCTAATTTTGCACCAGGGTGTACGAGCATATGAGAAGAAACCATATGGGTAGGCATTAATTGATTAGGGCAAGTAAAATTGTGTGTAGAAAAATGGTAAGCATTACACATTTGAAGTCTTTTTTTTTGTTTTTTGCACGCTACTGTATTATGTGTATATGTAAGTACTTGCAAATATGTACGTAAGAAAAACTAATGTAAAGCAATGCAGCTGTCACGCGTTCACTCGATCACATCAAAAATGCTTGGCGTAGCTTACATACATATACCACATGCACACATCTAAACACGCATCCATATACACATAGTTATGTGCGCTTACGAAGGCAGCTTAATTAGGCATAGTTGGATGTTTTCAACAGGTTGCGTACCTCTTTTGGGTGTTGACGCTTTTAACTAAGACACTTTTCATTTCCGTCGATTTATTTTTCGTTTTCCAATTGTTCACATCGCATAAGAATCGCATGCATTCCAATTGAAATTCACTACAAATTATGCCTATTTAGAGCTAACAACTATGTTGAGGCACAAGCAGACGTTGAGTTATTCATTGCCTTTGGGGGTTTATGTACCTATTTCATATTTTCCTTTTTTTTTCATCACCCAGATTCGGGCGAAATTTTTCTTGGCGTTTGTGAAAATATTCAGGGAGAATGCTGGCGTCTGCACGCTTATATATTAATAAAAAATATCTAATATCTATCTAATTAACCCTATTGAAATACAATATTAAAAAAAAATCGTAGTTTTATGAAATACTCGTAGTAACCAAATAAGGGGAGTAAGAAATGAAAGTCGAAAATGTATAGATTTTCCAAAATTATTGATTGCCAATTAATATTAGTTGAAATGGGAGCAATTTGCTGATGTAAAATGTAAACATGAAATATTACACTTTTAGGAAGGCAATGAAGTGGTGAATTATATTAATGCCAGTTTAACAAATAGCAAAAGCCGCTTGTGGTCGCTCCAGGTCAATTACAAACTATTAAGCAATGCCGGTTTGGTTACGAGACTGTTGGCAAGGCTAATGTGCTATGTAGCTATGATTTTATTGAAGAGTCTAGAAAAACCAAATACCGGAAATTTTACAAGTACTCTGGTAGTATTGCTCATTTCACTGAAGGCCAATCGAGAGGATTTAAAGGTTAGACGGACCAATAGGGCGGGGTTTCATTACCTATCTGCAAACTTTCCCGATTTTTCCAGTTTTCAAATTTATCGGCCAGCTTGCTGCTTTGAATGCCTCGGTACACAAAACGGTATCAGGGCCTTGGTCTCGGGTCACTCGAAACAGGTTGGGAAAAGCCTCACTTCGATTGCGTCCGAATTCCTCGATATACTTGTAAGGCTCATCTCTGTACCTGGTCAAACAAACATTGCAGGAAACTGCGAGGCGGATACTAGAAAGGGAACCAATGAGGTAGTTTCCCTGCATATTGAGAGGATTGCGGTATGCTCCTGGAGAGGTGGGGTTCGCATCAACACAGCGGGCGCTGGGTAAGTACATAACTTGCAAGGTCACAAAATCTTCCTGCCCACGAGTGGATCAGAAGCGCTCGAGGAATATCCTGAGAATAACAAAATCTCAGCTCTTGAATTTTGTGGGTGCATTGACCGCGAGGCATACATACTGTGAATTCCCTTGGCGTTGAAATGAAATGATGAGAGGGATTCGTCTCAGTACCTTCTCCTCAGCTGCCTTCTTTTAGCGGGGTTAAGATTGAAGTACATATTTTAGTTCTCACCTCTCTGCTACGCCTGCTTGATATTAAAAACCTGATAAATATCAGCAGTACGAAGTAGCCAACACCACTATAACTCTGTCAGCCTTCGGTCGTCATCAACAAATATGCATCCACAACCCTCCCCTGCTCCTTCTTCCCCTCCTTATTCTTATCTCCTTTACAATGGTATTACAAGGGATGAATTTTTGATTTTTTCCCAGTTTGACTCGCTCTTTGGGTAACCACTGCTCTTTGAGAAATCATGTAGCCATGTAATTCCAATAGACCAACATATTAAGAAAACGGCAACCATGAGTGCACTTTGGATAAATGAAGCGGGTTGCTGAAAAAAAAACGTACGGCCATGCCAGTCTATTATTGCGACAAACTCAGTTAACCTCGGAGAGGACTGACTACATCATCTCGACGGTAAAATTTAATAGGAATTTTGCCACTGTCTTTCCAACTAAGGAGGAATGTAATAAGGGATTCTCACTGAACAACTTCGACACTACAGTCTATACAGATGGCAGTAAAATGGATTGTGGTGTTGGAGCTGGTATATATTCTCATATACTTAAAATTGAAAAATCTAGGCAGAAGTACTGGCAATTGGGGAAGCTTGTAGGCTACTAATCGCAGATTTCTCTTTTAAGGGAAATATCGCTATCCTTTCGGATAGACAAGCTGCAATCCAAGTACTAGATTCGGTTACTACAACCTCTAAACTAGTGGAATAAAGTAGGAATAGCCTTAACACCTTGAGTGAAAACCATAACGGTCATAATTGGCTTTGGGTCTGTCGGAGAACAAGCAGCCAAAATGGGCTTGTGAGGGATGCCCACATACTGTCATAGTTGTAAACAACCGGAGAAAAAGGAAACAATCTTCCACTTCCTCTATGAACACCCTGACCCATGGAAGGACAGAATGTTGATCCTGTTCGAGAGTTTCGAATAGCTGTCTGGCTTAAATGTCAACAACCTAATAAGGTTCATAAACCGCACAGACTGGATACAGTCTTGCTGTGAATAACTGTTAAACAAGTTGGTGGCATGGATGTGGCAACAAAATGGTGCGGAAGCGCTAGTTGGGTTCTGGATGAATCATCACTTTAACCTACCAACCCACCATACCCTACGGCCTCTGAACTACATTGATCCCATGCCATTATATTCTGCTCGTCTCATGCTTATAAGCCTGAAGTCCTTAGAAATTCCTAATAAATAAAGAAATTCCTAATAAAGCATGTTGATGCTCGGTGCTTAATGTTGTTCTATACATCCATGGAGATATACTTATCTCTTCTTCTTAATTGGCGCGATAACCGCTTACGCGATTTTGGACGAGTTTAACAAAGCGAGCCAGTCGTTTCTTTCTCGTGCTAAGCGGCGCCAGTTGGACATGCCAAGTGAAGCCAAGTCCTTCTCCACTTGATCTTTCCAACGAAGAGGAGGCCTTCCTCTTCCTCTGCTACCACCAGCTGGTAACGCATCGAATACTTTTAGAACCGGAGCATTTGTATCCATTTGGTCCACATGACCCAGCTGGCGTAGCCGCTGGATCTTTATTCACTGCGCTATGTCAATGCCGTCGTAAAGCTCATACAGCTGATCGTTCCATCGCCGGCGAAATTCGCCGCTGCCAAAGTGCAAAGGTCCAAAAATATTGCGCAGAGTCTTTCTCTCAAATAGTCCAAGCCTCGCTTCATCGGATGTTGTCATCGTCCAAGCTTCTGCGACATACGTTAGGACGGACATGATGAAAGTCTTGTAGGGTATTAGTTTTGTTCGTCGAGAGAGTTGGATTTCAAGGCTAACATTGTTATCGGTGTTAATGCTGGTTCCTAAATAAACGAAGTCTTTTACAACATCGAAATTATAACTGTCAACAGTGACATAGGTGCCGATATGCAAGAGCGCCGACTGTTTGTTTGAAGACAGTAGGTACTTCGTTTTTTCCTCGTTCACCACCAGACCCATTCGCTTTGCCTCTTTATCCAGTTTGGAGAAGGCAGAACTAACACCGCGGTTGTTCAGGCCGATAATGTCAATAGACTCGGCTTACGCCAACAATTGTACGCTCTTATAAAATATTGTTCCTGAGCGATTAAGTTCTGCTCTCCAACATCAGGTTAAAGAAGTCACACCACAGCGAGTCACCCTGTCTAAAATCTCGTTTGGTATCAAACGGCTCGGAGAGGTCCTTTCCAATTCTGATGGTGTTGAGCAACGTCATCCTGCATAGCCGTTATTCAGACATCGCGGCATACAGACAACTCCTTTCCGTACCTTCGAATGCAGCTTTGAAATCGGCGAAAAGATGGTTTGTGTCGATTCTCCTTTCATGGGCCTTTTCAAAGATTTGGCGTATTGTGAATATTTAGTCGATGGTAGACTTTCCAGGTCTAAAGCCACACTGATAAGATCCAATCAGTTGGTTGACGGTGGGCTTCAGCCTTTCACACAATACGTTCGCTAGAACCTTATAGGCGATATTTAGAAGACTAATCCCGCGGTAATTGGCACAGATTGCAAGATCGCCCTTCTTATGGATTGGGCAAAGCACACTTAAAGTCCAATCCGCGTTATCGCTATTCTCACCTCGTCATGGTTGGGTAGCAGAACGTCAATTCCGATGTCAACGATTGGGGTATCGGGATCTTCACATTTTCTGTGACATGCGCAGCTTTCACTGTTTAATAGGTTCGAGAAGTGTTCCCCCTACTGCGACTACTATTAGAAAAAATTTGTCCGAGCTATGGAATGTGGCACTCCACAAAGTACAGAGACAGTTTTCCATGATCATTTTGTGATACGATATAGATAATGTAAGGGAGTATACACAATGTGACTTGAGCATCAGCTCTTCTATGAAAAGATTTATTCGTAATTACGAACGCGCGGATTGTAATCAGAGATTAGGGTTCATTCTTTCTCAACTGTAAATTGATACACTATCATAAGAATTTGGTTAAACCCTATAGGTGTTGCGCATTTTCTCTATAAGAGGATACTTTTTTTGTATACAGAGAAAATGCAAAATATCAATCCAGCAAGGAATAATAGGTATTATAAAAAATCAACGCAGTTTTATAGCAAGTTTTAACTTTCACTTTATTATACAAAATTTGTATGTGCTATAAAATCACGTAGCGGCTGTCGAAACCGAATGAATTGCTGCGTGACTACCATTCCAAGTGCTCGGCTTCGAATTCGAGTATTTTTCTGACATGAAAAACTCCTTACAAAAACCATTTCCTGTTCGGTTTGTTTGCATTTGTTTAAAACTTTAGGTCTCTCCATTTGAGAAATAACATCAATATGTGTACCACAAATAGGAGACGGCCCGTTTTTGATAAAAATGTTGATGAACATTTTTTGAATTTTTATAAATCTTTTACAAAGTTTGAAACTTGGATTATTGTGGTCTCTGTTTTAGAATCAGCAATATTTTTATAAAAGAATAATTGAAAAAAAAAATAAATAAATAGTCAAAGCTTGTCAATTTCGGGTGGTGATTAGCGCTAGTGGGCGGTGAATACTTCAGCCGTCAGAGCAAAGAAAAAAACATAGTGACTATTTGAAGTCAAAATAGGTATCGAAAAGGCCAGTCACATATCCTAGGGCTCAGATATCGTATACCTTTTACTGTTTAGCATAAAGAAATAATACATCGCCCAATCGGCAGCTTAGTGTCACTTCAATGTAACGGTCAAGTACAACTATACTTACATATGTATAAGTATACGTATACTACACACCAATGCATTTAACACAAATTATGCAAATCAAAATATTAACTTATGCTGAAATAAAAACAAATTATTTTTACACAAATTTAACTAATTTTGACAGCACTTAATATTTTGATTTACGAGTGATTTTTGGTGTGAGCGTAATTATGCGCACTAGAGCGCACTTAAACAAATTATTGGCTGCATTGACAAACAGAAATATATCTCTGCAAGCTGAATTTAAGGTTTTAATTAGAACAAGAATGCAAATGCAGAGCCATGAAAGCGCCTCTGAAGTGTGGCTAAAAAGTGCAAACGTATTAGAATAATTTGCATTAGAGTGGCCGTAAAAAATTTTAAATGTCGCGTGATGGTTAATAAAAAGATTTAAGTAAATTTAGAATGCAATACCATAAATTGCATATTATTATTTGCCATTAATTCATTTTTCATACCCGTTAATATTTTACTGGTTAACCATTCGATCGTGATTTCGCTTTCTTGATTCGACTAAAATCTGGCGTACAGATCAACAAATATCGAAAGCATGCAATTTTTAACTGCATTTGCATAAATGAATTGAAAACAAAATCACGCAACATATTTTTATTTTTTATTCTTTTAGTTACTTATACAGGGTGATTCAATACGATCGCAGATTTTCTTTTATACATAAAACCCCAAGAAATTTGTCGTAATGATTTGATTCTTATTTCGATATGTTTCTTAGTCTATGACATTTCTGTTTGAAAATTGGGTGAAGAAAAATAGGTGCAAGCCTATAGTTAAAGACTAGGAAGAAGAAGTGTAAGAAAAAATGTATGCATGAAATACAATATCCGTTAAGAGCCCAGCGCAACTCCTCTGGCAACGCAGCATTAGCATATGAAAATTTTACATGCTTCCTCCGAACTTTGTTCGCAATAGGGCCGTTGTTGCATGCGATGTGTGGCAAGTAGCACCGTCCTGTTAAAACTACATATTTTCCGAGTCTATGTCAATTAATTCAGGTCATAAAAAAGCCATGTCAGGATGATCATTTTTGAAGAAGTACGGTTCGTTGACACCGTCAGCTCAAAAACCACAACAAACAGAAACCAACTGCATACAAATGTTAGCATATCCATTTAAGTGAAAATGTGACTCATCGCTTCGGGTGAAAAAATCGCACAATGCGCGAAGTGAGTTTCTAGCCGAACGCCCATTTTCATAAAAAATTTAGATCACTTTTACGGGCTAAATTGTCTGATGAAGTTTTCCAAAGACTGTAGTACAAACTATCTGAAAAGTAAAATTTACATATCCCAAAAATAATTGCTATCAATCAATAATTGTCTTGAATCATCCTATAAACACAAATTTGTTAATTCATATCAATGCTAAGAATGTGGCAAGAAACGTCAACAAAAAGTAAATAATTAGATATAAATATTAGATAAGTTGCCGTACAATATTATTTATGTGCTTTAGCTGAGATAGATAACGGCCCGCACCACCTAGGTGGAGAAATATACATCTTATGTATTCACAATATAATGCTTTAATTCATGTATAGCCAGATTCCTGAGTTGGGATTATCGATAGTTTGTCTATCAGAGAATTCGGTTGCCATTGAAATGACCAGCCATATTTCAAATTTTCAAATTCGAGTTATTCGGTATCCTTAGAGAAGCCACGAGCACATTTAATTATTGGGCTGAGAATAAGTTCGTAGT
>JAYXIM010055930.1:0-16845 GCA_037575425.1 Anastrepha fraterculus | reverse complement strand
ACATTGTCCTATAGTATATTTCTTTGTTTATATTTTGAGTATTTATGTGAGTGTAGTGAAAATGTCAATAATTTGTCGCAATGCCGGCATAACTGTCGCTCGAATGTGTGTACTCGGTGAGAAGCAACAAAAATTACAGCAATACCAAATAATGCTGCAGTCGACAGCCAGCGATGTCAAGGTAAAGTAACCCAAGAAACCTTTTTCTTTGATATCAACATGAAATGCATTTGATATGAACTGGTTTTCTCAAATCTCCAACAGCATTTAAGCAAACGAATTAGGGTTCTCAACTTATAAGGAACTTATTTTACATGGATATTTTCCTAGTTATCAAGTTGAGAAATTATTAACCCTAATTCCATGTCGATGGTCGTTCGTGTCCGTCCCGTTTTTTTATGAAACTACTGCACGGTGCATGTTTCATACCATTTGTTTATGATAAAATATTATTAAAATAAAAAAATTTGAAAAATCTCTTGATAGATTATTTAGTTCACGCTTAGCAGATACCTTATGAACTTTTTTTAATTTTCTGTTGGCGTTATACATATAGTAGAAATAAGGGCCGATCCATCGACATGGGATTAAGGTGCAAATGGGATTAGGGTTAATTCTCCACTTAAACACATAGAGATTTCTTCAACTCGTATCAAATGAAATAATCTGCTTTATTTTGTAATTTTAACTAACCACCCGAACTTTGTTTGATACTGGTTTAACATAAAATAAGCCCGATTTGGGTTTAGTGTAACGACGTATGAGCAATTTTAGGCAAAGTATAATGATTATTTAATGAAACTTGGTGTATACATTATGGAGTAGTGCCTATATATCTCCCAGCATTCCGGAAGTAGTAGTTTTGCAATTATTTCACTTCACTATACTTTGGCACATTATAACACATGGGCTGAAAAGTCTCGGGTTTTACAAAGAAAAAATTAGCTTTATCTTACAACGTAATTTCCAACAAGAACAACGCAATTATTCCAGCGCCGCTCTAACATTTCAATACCACTTTTAAAGAAGGATTTATCCTTTGCCTTAAAACCGGACTCAGTTTCAGCGATAACTTATTAATTCTAGCGAAATTCCTTACCGGCGAGCAAAATTTTAGGTCTGCGGACAGCCAATAGTTGCTGGGAGCCAAACATTCTCTTTGGTGATCAAAATACCTTTGTATTCGTTTAAATCTATTTTCGAAGCACTTTGTCCACTCACGTTTTCAGAACGTTTTTTAAATTGTATGAGAACCAGCGCAAATCCGCAATTACGATATGGAAAATTTTAATGACCAAGGATCATCAATCTCATAATCAATATTATGGTATGACGATCTTACTTAATCATTTCGCGCACAGTATCGATATTTTTTGGCAGAACACCTAAGTTTGGTCGACCTTCACGGAGCTCGTGGGAGAAAATGCATTGTATCAATTTTTTATTGTGCTAAACGTTAACGTCTGCCCGCCGTATAACGATTTTAGTACATAGATACATTTTTGTCTTATTAATCCACGTCGAAAATCATAAAAAATAATCGCACGAAAATGTCCACGGTTTAATCTCATTTTTTTGGCGTGATGAAAAGCATTATTAAAACACTTGAATGCGTTTATGATAAAATATGTCATGCTTTACAATGAAATGTCAGATGACGCCTGACAACACTAGAAGTACCCAAGAACAAAAATATAAATGGAACGATGAGCTGTATGAGCTTTACGACGACATAGACATAGCGCAGCGAATAAAGATCCAGCGGCTACGTTGGCTGGGTCATGTCATCCGAATGGATACAAACGCTTCGGCTTTGAAAGTATTCGATGCGGTACCAGCTGGTGGTAGCAGAGGAAGAGGGCAGCCTCCTCTGCGTTGGAAAGATCAGGTGGAGAAGGACTTGGCTTCACTTGGTGTGTCCAACTGGCGCCGGTTAGCACGAGAAAGAAACGACTGGCGCGCTTTGTTAAACTCGGCCAAAATCGCGTAAGCGGTTATAGCGCCAATTAAGAAGAAGAAGAAACCCTCATATATCCTCCAATAATGACGATTTTTTGTATTCTAGATTGAAAATGCTGAGAACAAATCAGCACAAAACACATTCGATTTGGAGTGGCAGTAAGCGCTGCCTTACAAATCCATGCCCAGACTGACGAGATACCAAATGTTTCGGGGTTTTGTGAAAGGAGGTAAGTGGAAATTCAAGTTTAAGAGAATTAGAGATGTTTTCTAAAATGAGTGATTCTTGATAGCAGGCATTTTAGTCCCATTAAAAACAAACATAGACGCTTAGTGTTAGTCAAAAAGGTTCAGTGAACTTTGTAAAAAATAGCTGTACGCGTCAAAGTTAAATGTACAGTGTATATTGATAAGTTTTGACTATTTATTTTATTTTTCATACTTCTTACAATTATTTAGTTCATACTTCCGAATTATGTATAAAATTTTTAAAAAGTCGGCGAAATTTCATTAAAATTTCAACCGATTTTTACTCAGAATTTTTAGAAAAATTTCGGGTATGCAGTTTTATAGATTGTTTTGGCATTACAAAGTACAAGTTTCAAGTAGATAAAAAATTACACTATTTTTTGAGAATTTTTTAGACGCCGTGCACAATTTTCATATATGCATAGAAGAAATTTCCCATTACCATCAGCAGAAAAAATTGGCAAAAATCAACGCATTCAACGTGTTTTACTAAAATTTATTTATTTACAAAACTGCGTACCCAAAATTTATAGAGTAATTCAGATTAAAAAGTTTGAAATCTTGAAGAAAATTTTACGAATTCCTACAAATTTTGTACAACGTTCGAAACTTCGCTTTATATGGCTCCTCTTGTAGTATGAACTATATTTTTATACAAAAATAATTCAAATTACAAAATAAATAAATAAATAGTCAAAACTTATCAATATGGGCTGTACGCTTCATTTTGACGCTGACAGTATATACACAACTAATTTTTTTTCAATATCTGAACTCTTTACATTTAAATTATTGATGTATCTGATTGCTTCCTATATTTCTTTACTCTTTAGGGGAATTCGTTGATCTCTCCGTAAACGATTTTCTTCTTAAATGTCGTGAACGATTTGGTGATATTTATAGCATGGCTGGCGTTATTGGGCAACCAGATTCGGTAGTGCTCTTTAATGTGGATGACTTCGCGAAGGTCTGTCGCACCGAAGGTATTTGGCCAACTCGGCCAGGCACAGACGCCGTCAGATATTACCGTGAATCGCGAAAGGATGGCTTTTTCAAGGAAACCATGGGTCTGAATGATAAGTATGAAAAAATATGTAAAATTTGAGTTTTCAGTTCTTATACTTGAAAAATATTTTATGATTTTTCAAATATCTGTCGGTAGCTTCTAATTAAAGAAAGAGGTAATATATTTGTCGTTAAATTGCAACAGCAAAATATACTTTTATAAACTTTCATAAATTTAAAGTAACCTTTGCCTAGTCAAGATAGAGCTTCTCAAACTCTGTTTTAGACAGCTAAGCTGAATTTGGATTTATATGTAGTATTTACTTATGCAATTAAAATATCAGCTGATTGTAAAAACTTTCCACAGTTCAGGTCACCACGCTATGCGGATATGCGGCGCTATTTGGAAATTATTTATTTACTCTCGAAATGTGAGCTAATTAGAGTAATCTGACTTAGCAGCTATTACAAATAACGGAAAATGGAAACGCAGGGCTCTGTAAGGAATATTAAAGTTGATCAGTTCTAGAAGAAGAAGTAACGACACCACAGGCGAAGTTGCAAACATGTGAATTGTGAATTTGGATGAAAGTAACTTCAGGTCTATGCGCATACTCCAAGAATCTCTACCGACTTAGATTACATAAACAAAATTTAGCGGTTGGATAGCGAAACCAATGCATCTTTGCTAAAATCCTTCGATTCTTGGGAGCGGGTGAAATAAATCAGATTCTAAACTATTGCTGCATATTCCATTCCTTTGAACTAACTAGGGAGATTCCTAGTATAGGGTCTCTTTGAAAGACGCTGACTTCAATAAAATAAAGCTGATAAGGCTAGCGATGAAAAAACCTTAATCAATTTCAACCCTTAATTGATTAGCAAAAGAACACTGAGCGGTTGAAAGAAGCAAATGATATTGAGTTCATTATTTTAGAAAATGCCTTATGAAAGCATTTATTGATATTACGAGATAATTTATTTATAATACTCCAGTCATATAATTTGTTTAAATCACTTTGTAAAAATCAAATTTCGACTAACTAGAGATTCCACTAAAAACTTTTAAGTCATCGGCATAAAGAAAAAACTTTGCATGATGAAAACAAACCCCAATGTTATTAATGAAAATATCAAATAAAAGTGCGTACGATTTAGTAGAATATTATTAACCGGCCAATTCCTAGAATGAGGAATGAAAGCGTATATGTTGTTCCAAGTTTCTACTAAATAAGTAGAATATTTTTCCAGCTACTACAGAAAGCTTTTGAAAAATATATGTTGGTAAAGTCCATCGGAATTCCAGCTTTAAAAGGTGAAATGCAAGATTCGGAAGGAGCTGTTAGATTGTTTACTAGGTTATTAGAATGAGAATATGGAATGCCCCCAATGCTGATGTGGTTCCATTATACTATTGATAAATAGCATAACATACAATAATATTTTCTCAGCACTTTCTTCACAATTTAGGAGCAGGAGGTAAGCTTAGATATGGGTCTGTAGTTTTTCATAGCATTCAGACTACCAGGTTTGAATATCGGAGTGATGGAAGCAGTTTTCCAACGACTCATTTCATTTCATTTATTGCCCAAAATCATTTTAACATAGGAGTTTACAAAGTTATGATAAAATTAGATTATGTAGCATTATCCTAACATACATTTGTATTTATCTAGGAGCTTAAAACTTATTTTTCTTTTGATTATACAATAGGTTATCATTATTATTTGGAATGTCTTTGGCATAATTTTAACACTTATTTATATTCTCCCAAAAAAGGCTTAAAAAGGAGATAACGTGTAATAAACTTCTATAATTTATTTGGCTATAAATTGATCAATGTTATAAACTAAATTTTCATCGTTGAAGTTTTAAGTATTGTATCGCCTATGATAATATATTGCTTTACTATTTTTATGTAACATATTATTATTTTTTAGTATTTTTAAATATGTTGGTGATAAATATTTTTCTGTTAGAGGTAATGATATTTCCCTTGCCTTTGACAGATATTTGTTTTTCCAACGACTAATGAAACATGAAATGCATAATAAATTTTTTATTTAAAATATTTTTGTTTTAATAATTTTTTTTGATTATTTTATTTAAATTTTTTTTGTTTTTTAATTTCATTTTTAAGAAAACATTATGAATGTTGTCTATTATTTAGCTAGTACCCAAATATTCCATGGCGAGAAAAGGCTTATCGAAAACCGTGTCTCTATTTTGACCTACTCTTATTATTAAGTATTCACCATTTACTACACATAAGCTTTTATACCTTTTAGCTCGTTTATTTAAATATATAAATATTTGCTTTTCCTTCCAAAATAGCGACGAAAAATGGGGCAAATTCCGACATTTGGTAAATCCTATTTTGATGCAATCGAAAAATGCAAAACTCTATTTGGAGCCACTACAAAAGGTGAATTTGGAGTTTATAGAAAGGTAATTTGAGATATTTGTATATATATATAGTAGTCTTAAGCCGACTCCGAACGGCAGACATTTTTTTATGAGGTGCTTTTTCATGGCAGAAATACACTCGGAGACTTGCCATTGCTTGGTGAGGAGTGACCGTTGCTAGAAAAACACCTTTTTTTATCATTTTGGTGTTTCATGGACGGATAATCGAACCTACGCACTTCCGAATTGTATTTGAGAATGGTATATATATGTATATACTTATAATTGGCGGGTACACCCTTTTTGGGTGTTTGGCCGAGCTCCTCCTCCTATTTGTGATGTGCGTCTTGATGTTGTTCCACAAATGGCTCATCCAAACTCTCTTAAAACTAGTTTGAGATTAACAAAATGCTAAGAAGGTCTCTCATTTCCACGTACCTAAAGCATAAAGACTGATTACGAATATTTCGGCTACAGGCCTTGGCCATTCCAATAGGACTCAGCGCTAGTTCTTAACTATATTCCCTTGCAAAGTCTTTTAATAGAATCCCGGAGTTTGTTTCTCCCATCCATCTCAAGCAAACGCTGCATTGAAAAAAACTAAAATACCGTAAAACCACTTGCGAGTAGCTTGCGATGGCTTCAGGACCCGTTTGACAGCTATAAGTCAAATTTGGCCAAATCAAAAACAGTTGAATTTGAGACGCTTATAGTCCTAAAGGTAATAGACGCGTATATACCAAGTTTCTTGTAGGTATCTAATCTTTGCGATTAGAAATCGGCTTCAGAAAGTTCAATGTTTGGCCTCTTAGAACCACACCCTCAGATGCTCTGAATACTCTTTTCTTCTTACCTGCCCTAAACTGGGTTGGTTAAAATAATGCAGGTAACACTGCTCGTCGGCTTGCCTCAACTAATCAATGGCTTGGTTTAGGTGTTGGATACTCGGCCATAATACTAGGTCTGTGTCCAACAAATCCTGTTGACTATAGCTTATATGAATCATATTTTTATAAGTTATTTAGTTTAATAATTCCAGCTAGACGTAAGTGGGTTAACTATACTACTAGTCTTACTAAAGATCGGTCTTTACTAAAGACCGACTCCTACATACCTGCCATCTCAATATTCGCTATAATTAACAAATGCACGGGCGGAAAGGTACACTTTAATGTCATGGCAAAATCGATTCCACTCCTATTCAATTTCATTCCGTTGTGATCATAAAAAAAATATTGTCATAAATCAAAGAGGTTTAAAAGCTTTTATCCAACTATTTTTTACTTGACTGCTTTATTTCCTCAAAAAACACACAAATAATAACAATTTGTTTTTTTCTCCGTTTGACTTTTCAAATTCTGTTCAGAATTCGCGATATACGCGACCCACAGACTCTGGAAGTGCCGGAAAACTTTCTTGAAGACATCAATCATCTCACCTTTGATTCGGTTGCTGTAGTCGCATTGGATCATGAATTCGGTTTGATACGCAAGAATCCCGACTCAAAGGAGGCCAAGATACTTTGCGAAAATATGAGCGCATTTTTAGAGTCCATCTTTGATTTAGGACTCCAACCATCATTCTACAAATACATAAAGACACCTACATACAGACGCTTCGAAAAGTCAATGGATCTTATGTTTGATGTGACAAATCGTTATGTCAACGCAGCGTTGGACCGTTTAGAAAAAAATCCCGCCAAGGAGGGGGAAGAACGAAGTGTATTGGAAAAGTTATTAAAAATCAATCGGCAGACTGCTATCGTAATGGCTATGGATATGCTAATGGCAGGTGTTGATTCGGTAAGGGCACTACGTGGGTACAAACATATAATAGTTATGATAATAAAGTAAAACAATTTAAATATATTTTCTTATTCAACAGTCATCTAGTGCGATCGCTACCATTCTGCTATGCATTGCTAAAAATCCAGAAAAACAGCTCAAACTACGCCAAGAGCTCTGTGCTGTGTTGCCACACAAAGACGACCATTTCACTATTGAGAATATGAAACAATTGCCATATCTGCGCGCCTGCATCAAAGAAGCTTTACGCCTATATCCCATTGGCTTCGGCAGTTTGCGTGAAACTGGTGCTGATCTAGTATTGAGTGGCTATCAGGTGCCCAAGGGGACGCCCGCGCTTATTATTTCGAATATGCTGCCAAATGAGGAGCGTTTCTTTCCGCATGCACGTGAATTCATACCGGAACGTTGGTTACGCAAACAGGATACAGCGACAAGTGATGGCAAGCGCCTCACTGCAGATAATTTGAATAAATTTATTAATCTGCCTTTTGGGTTTGGTCCGCGTAGTTGTGTTGGCAAACGTATTGTGGATATGGAAATGGAATTGACGTTGGGCAATTTGGTCCGCCAATTTCATATCGAATACAACTATCCGACTGATAAACCTTTCAAATATCATCTTATTAGCACGCCGGCGATTCCTTTGAAATTTAAATTTGTTGATTTAAAATAAACACGTAAACGATGTTTTTTTTTTGTTTGATTACCCTAATCAAAGGTATGTGAAATAAAGTACTTTACAAAAAGGAATTATAGTTTTCTCACCAGGATCATCAAATATATTAGGTATATTTTAAGGGTTCTGCCAAAATATTTCGGAAAAATATTAAGATTTACATATGTGAGCTGGACTTAAAATACCTGAAAATCAGATTTTTTATAAAAGAAATTGATTTTTAAAATTACCTAAAAAAATCACCTCAAAAGGGTTTAAGCTTAAAAGGTTTGCATGAAAATATTGCGAGGTTTAGACTGCCATTTCACATTTCTAAAATTTCATACTACAAAGAAACTATACGGGTACATTAGGTTAAGGGAATAAGTTCATAGCGTTTGTATATTTTCTTTTATTTTACAAGGATTTGTTCGCTGTTTGGCAAAGGGTAAGTATTCATTCGATAGATCTCTTTCTGCTCTACAAAACTATTTTAATTCTATTTGTGAGTTATTTAATTTTTTATTAGTTTTGAGGCTTACAAATGGAATACCCAGGTGGCAGAAATCAACATTTTCGACACCTGCTCTTCTTTGCTTTTCATCGAATTCAAAACGCTGCCGAAGCAGCACGGGACATTTACGACATGTATGGAGAGGGTGTCATAGGCGAGTCTACAGCACGGACATGGTTTTCAATGTTCACATTCGGCTGCGGCGGCCGCCATTTTAATGATTAGGGGTCAGCAATAGTGACTAGAGATTGTTGTTTAAATGCCAGTTTTATTTAAATTAATTGTAATCTTTGTACACAAGGTGCGCTGTACCAGCAACAATTCGTAAATTCTAATAACGTGAGAAGCTCTGTGAATTATTATTTTGGTAGCAAAATTGTAGCAGACGTACACAAATTTATTACCAGTAGCTGATATCCGCACCAATGGAGGAACCAATCCGAGAGGTCGAGCTTCTTTCCCCATCAACATCTTTAAGGGACTTGCATCAGTTGCCCGATTAGTTGTGCAGTTTAACGCTAACTGCACTTCGCCAAGAGCTTCTTGCCAGGATCTGTGACTTAATTCAACTGCAGTTAATGGATTTTTAAGCGTACTCATTACGCGCTCAGCTTGTCCATTAGCACGACTTGCCCCAGTCGCAATTAATTGGAGTTTAATATTGCTTGAACAACAAAATTCTGAGAACTGTGTGCTTGAAAAACATCTACCCTGGTCGGCTATAATGCGCGTTGGTACACCAAATAAAGGAACTGAGCATTCGTGGCCTTGATACAGCTCTCTGTATCTACCTTGAGAGTATGATATAGGTGTACGTATTTTGTGAAGCCATCAATTTGAACAATAATATATTCCTTTACATCACTTTTGCCATTTAATTTGCCAGTTATGTCTACATGGACGGTGTGCCAGCGGATACTGACCTTTGGAATAGGGTGTAGCTCTGCTTGAATTTTGCCAGAGTGTGAATTGAGTGTGTTCTACAGGTTATACAATTGTCAACAAATTTACGGACATATTCATTCATTTTGTCAAACCAGTAGTACTGATGTACCTTGTCAAGGGTCTTTTGCCATTTTAGGTTCATGATCGACTCATGTACCTGATTTACCATTGACCATCTGAAAGTTCGGGGCACGTCTGGTAACGTCGTGTTTTACCCATTTTCTGTATTTTGCGAAACAACATCCCTATTCTTAAATCGTATGTTTTAATTATATCGTCTGGTAACTCGTTGGAATTCAGCTTGCCAACAATGTTGAGGATATCTGGATCCAGTTGCTGTTGTAGGACCACCAACTTTGAACTCTAGGAGTTAGGTCTATTTTAGTGCGTGATGCCTTCAATGAGTTGCAATCAGTATAAATCACAACCACTTCCAAACCAAAATCACTTCCAAACAAATAGTGACGAAAATGTTTGCCGGACGCAAATATTGCCAACGTTTCGAGCTCATAGGAGTGGTATCTAGATTCAGCGGCGGAAGTTGTTTTGCTGAAATATTCTACAACGTGAAGTTGGTTGTTGATACGATGTAAAAGCATGGCACCATATCCGATCGAGCTAGCATCAGTGTGCAATTCTATAGGGTGTTGTTGGTCAAATATTACTAGAACCGGCTCATTTGTAAGGATGCTTACAATTTTCTTTCGAATACTTTCGAGGTCAGCATTCCAAGCATAACTTTCTTTTCCTGATGTTAGAGCGTATAATGGCTTCATTATTTAAGAGAAGCCAGGTACAAACTTGCGGAAATAAGATGCTAGACCAATGAACTGTCGCACACTAAAAACTATCTGTGGCGGTGGCAAAGAGATCAATGCAGTAATTTGTCGTATGTTTGGTCGAATTTCTCCAGCCTTTATCTCGCATCCCAGATACTGAACGGCTGTTTTAAAAAACCAAATTTGTTGATACTAAAAATAAATCCAGCTTCTGTGAGAACGTCTAGCACTAGTTTTAGCCTTTCTAAGCCTAACTGAATTGTGGGCGACACAATCATAACATCGTCTACGTAAACAATCACATACGAATAGGCAAAGTCACCCAAGGTTGCATAACCGCCCGTTGGAACACAGATGGCGCATTCTTCAATCCGAACGGCACAGTTAAGAATTCATATCTACTGGCCATCCGGAGTAACAAATGCAGTATGTTCTATGGAATCGGGGTGAATTGGGATCTGGTGAAAACCACTTGCCATGTCAAGACAGGTGAAGTAATTCGCACCCCTCAACCTAGCAATCTGGTCATTTATTAACGGCAAACGATACCTGTCTGCTATCGTATTAGAATTCAGCTCCCTGTAATCGACACAAAGGCGATCTGTCCCATTTTTCTTTTTGACGAGCAGCATGGGACATGCAAAGGAATAACATGATATTACATTTTAGTAGCTCACTCAACTTTTCTCTAACGATATCTCTTTCTTCAGGGCTAAGTTTGTAGGGCCAGCGTTGTACAGTTTTGCTATGACCAACCAATCGAATTTTCACGTTTAGATGGTGTTCCCTTAATAAGTGCAGTGGAATAATTCTCAAGTAGTTTTATTAACTTGTTTTTATCAGATTCACACAACTCGGTGTCAAGATTGGTAAGGTCAACTGGTTCCTACTGAACAAATATTATATTTACAGATTTGGCTTTCACAATTTCGAGCTTGTTTGGAGATATAATAACATTGAATCCTTGATTAATGATTTCAAGACCAATAACAATGTTGCTTTTCAAATATTTATCTTGTACAACATAAAACAATATTTGAAGTGAGTTTTCTTTTATAGTAACCTGACTTAAATCTGTAATGTGCTATATATACCAGTATCACTAATACCTTTTAACATGATAATGTTAGTAAAGCGCTTTCCGGACAACTTACTTCTAATTTTCTCTTTTATAAGTGAACATTCTGCACCGGAATCAAAGGAAATTGTGTAGATCTCACCTCGCTGTATCATAGTTCCTGTTGGCTCTGGCACGTAACACTGGTTCACCGTCTTCTGTTGAAACAGTCCTTTTTTGCTTTTTGATGCATCTTTGGAACATTGATTTGCAAAGTGTCGAGGCTGGCCGCACTTGAAGCAGGTAACTAATGGCTTACCCCGCTGAGGTGTCGCATCGGCTTTTTCTTGCGTTTTCTTTCTGCACTCAGCAATTTTGTTTCCTGGTTTCCCACAGAAATGACACACTATTGCCATTCTCGTCTTCTTGATGTCAGGTCCAGAATAGTCATCACGGTCAACATTACGGTGCTTTTGAAATGTGAATGCACCAAGTTCAGATTGTAGCTCGCTTCTAGTTTGCAACTTTGATGTAAAAACCATTCGTTGCTAGCGGTTGTCCACATTTGCCATATGCGCGAGCACAACTGAAACAGCTATTTCCTCTATATTTTTGTTTTGCCAATTAGCAGTTAGAGTTGTCACCAAACGACTAGCGTAAACCGCGAGGCATTCGCCGTTAGTTGGGCGGCTGTTCAGCAAATTTAAAAAACATTGCCGACGACGTCCCGTGGTTTTTATAGCGGTGGAAAAATATTTCCTTGAATTCATTCCACTTAATGCCGGAATATGAAATTTGGGTTAACCACTGAAATTTGGGTTAACCACTGCCCACCATAGCCTCACTTAACGCCATGATCGGCTTGCTTCCTTCTATGGGCTGCTCCGTTAATATTATGTTTGCGGTAACACACCATTTCGAGGCATCGGGGTCTGCATTCTCAGAAAAAAATTTTGGCAAAGTGACGCCACGTGTTTGCTGCTGTTCGCGGGTTGATGCGTGCATGGTTTCTACAAGCTCCAACAGGGATTTATGTACTAAAATTTTGGCCCTTTTATTGTTTGGGCCACCTGCGAGTGGCATTACGTTCATTATTGCGACAGTGTTGAGATCAAATAATAGAAAAATTTGCCACAATGCAAGCAAAAGCGAAATGTTTAATCCTTGAGTGGATCTACATATTTATTTATTTAATTTAAGTCAAACACACAACCACGGGTTCTTTTTATTAAGATTTACCTTTTTTAAATTTTTGACAACTTCAAAATGCGTCTGAGATTCTTCTGTCCTTTGTTTTTGGGGTGACCATGATAAATCTGCTTCGTTGCTTCGACCTGCTGATTCTGTACTAACTTTAAGTATTTCAACTGGAAATTTTGTGCCTCCACAGAATTCTATTTCTCCTTGTGTTTGATGTGTGCACGTTGCCTTTCCGGCATAATCCTTTGAAGAGGCGGCTGTGCCTTTGCTGATGTTTGAGCTAACGGGTCTCTCGAAACTAAGTCGGTTTGCTAGGAGATCAAACTGGGCCTAGCTCTCTTTAAACAGGTTGAAAATGGGATGGATTCAGTTTATTCGGTGAAATTTTTAAGGTAGAGGGATATTTTTATTGGATAGTGGTGTTTTAAATAAATAAAGAATAAATAAAATTTGTATTTAGTAGGTAATTTTTTTGATCGATAAAGAAAGAGTTGATGGAGGCATGTAACCAAATAACGCAGGAAGAACTTACCCAACTAGGTGGATAAATGCCACGACGCCTTCAAGCGATAATTGATAACGGTGCTGTGCCTACTAAATACTAAATATATTCAAAAAAGCTAGTTTTAAAATGAATACATTTTCCTTAAGCCAATTGAACTGTATGTATACTTTTGTCATACCGATTTTTTCTTTTTTTTTAGAAATATGTCAACGTCAACTTCAACTAGAGAGTAATATTTTCAAGATAAAAGTAGCTTCTAGTATGCTCAAAAAACTCCTCTACTCTTCAGTGAAAATTACATCAGCTGACAATGTTTTTAAAAATGGTTTTATTGCATCTCGTTTCACTCTAAATCATACGTAATAATTCTTTTGTTAATAGCTATTTTCGATTCACCACTTCTTTGCTCGCTAGAGAATTCCGCTGCTCTTCAAGCAGCATTTGAAAGCAATAACAGTTTCTCCGATAAGTGTAACTACGAGTAAATAATCGATAATTTGTTAAACTATTGATTAGTTTTCATACTCATGCAAACACTGAGGCGAGTATACACGAGTAGGAGGTTAGGAATTCACTTGCATTACATGAATCATGATGTAGTGGTTTGGCAATACTCGGCTGAAAAAACCAACGCATCTATTTGTTTATTTAAAAACAGTTCAATTCGGGAGCTTTTATTACATTCTGGTCTCGTGTTTAGACACAAAAAGACGAGAAATGATTTTAACGAATTTTTGAAACATATACTACCTACTAGACTATACTATACATATATATATCTACTATGTACCCTCTTAAAAAGTAAACCACCAGAAGAATGGGAAGATCTTAAAGGCACATTCTCGGTGTGAATTTTGGAATTAGTCTGATGCCAGTAATTAATGAGTACTTCTATCCGATATTTTTGTAGAATCGATATTTTTCTTCGATGCCTTTAATGAGTACGAATATCGAGTACAAGATGGTATCGGACGTTCAACTAAAAGTACGTTCACATATGCATTAATTACCAATAAATCCACAAAATTAATCTACCTATTCATATATTGCAGATTACCTGCAAAATTGACAATCAGCTGTCAATACTGTTGTGAAAGGGTTTTCTTCATACAAATTATTTTGATGGAATATTTCGGTGTTTTTGGTGTTTTTAATTATTATTAACGATATGGAGAGAAGACAAGGAGAAGTAATAGTTGATTTAATTGCGCAATTGGCTGCTTATAATAAACAGTTGGAGGAAGTCCGTAAACGACGTCTGTTGGCTTGCTAAAAATTATAGCAGCAATACGCATTCGAAATTCGATATTACATTTTAAAATAAGTGATAAGAGGTCTCACGTTTATGGACACACGCTTTTTTATGTTATATGAATGCATAGTTAATAATACCTAATAAACATTTTATTAGAATTATGTCTACAAACCTGTTTTCTTTGCTGGAATTCATTTTATTTAGTTTTAATTTTGACGTTTTTCTGTCCACGCGTAAATATAATGATCTATTACATAGAAAACACAGGGTTGTATGCTTAAAAGTGAGATTATTATCTAGGATTATTTTATAATCTCAGATTTTGGGAGAGAAATTTTGTATGGGAAATCTCGCTTTTTAATTACGGATTGGGAGTTAAGCACGAAAAAGTAAATCATCTACTTATAGGTGAACGTTTTATAACTATGTTTTCAGCCTCGTAACCCACACCCGCAAGTATTTTTTTCCAAATTTAATACTTCACTGCTTATTTGTATATGTTTGAATGCATTGATTGACATTTTTTCTTTGGGAACTGTCAAAACAAAAATAATCCGATTATGCCAAATCATATACCCATTGAATTCAAGGAAATTTCTTTGTTTTATTCATTACTCGCTGAGGGGTAGAAGAATCAAAAACAGCTAATATTTCCAATGTGCAAATAACGGGTGATTTTTTAGCTATTATCTTTTTAAACCGTTGGTTTTAACAGCTGGCGCACGTTTCGTGTTTAGGTTCACTGTCAAACATCTTCGTCTTACAAACGAACAACGCTTGCAAATCATTGAATTTTATTAGAAAAATGCGTGTTCTATTAAGAAAGTTCAAAGTCGAAAAATTGTGTTCAGCGACGATGGTCTGTTTTGGATCAATGGGTATGTAAATAAACAGAATTTTCGCTTTTGGAGTGAAGATCAGCCAGAAGAATTGCAAGAGCTACCAATGTATCCAGAAAAGGTCACAGATTGGTGCAGTTTATGGGCTGTAGGTATCATTGGAGCGTACTTCTTCAAAGATGCTGCGAATCGTAACGAAACTGTAATTTCTTTTTGCCCAAAATGCAAGAGCTTGACTTGCATGACATGTGACTTCAGCAAGACGGTGCCACATGCGACACGAGTTCAGTGAACATTTCATTTCACTATGTTAAAGCTCATGACTATTCAGACAAGCTTGAAGCAGGCAAGACAACATTAAAGCATTTATATGTTAGATACCGGCCGAAACATTGGAAAGAGTATGCCAAAATTGGACTAAGCAGATGGACCATTTGAAGCGCAGTCGCGGTCAACATTTGCGTGAAATAATCTTCAAACATTAAATTATATGGACTGTACTATCGATTTAAACAAAAATTTCACGCAGTTTTCTGAATTTTACGTGTGTTTTTTTGAAAAACTTTCCAATAGCTCTTAAAAAATCACCCTTTATAAGTACATATGTATGTATATATGTATATGTACGAGTAAGTGTATATCACCGATGGGCGTACATTTTTATCAGAGTCTAGATATAATATGTATATACAATTTTGAAATGCAGCAAGTATGCCACTGATAAAATAATATCAGTTTTCAACTTATAATATTTTCCAATTAATTCCATGTGCATACATACATATGTACTTGTGATTATCGTATCTTGTTCATTGTCTCCTCCGTGCTGTTCTGCTACTGCAAAGATAATTGCTTGCATCAACTATTAAGTACTTGCATACATCAGCTATAGGAATTCGAACTCACTGGTTGTGGTGAATGCAGTGTGCAGTACAGAGAATAAAATAAATAATTTACCTATCAGTTCAATTTCATAACTCAAACGAAACACTTCTAAAGTGAGGCTATTCTATTAACACAAAAACCATTTAAATTGCTAAACAGATATATATACATACATACACGCATACGTACAGCCAGATACATTGTCCTATAGTATATTTCTTTGTTTATATTTTGAGTTTTTATGTGAGTGTACTGAAAATGTCAATAATTTGTCGCAATGCCGGCCCAACTGTCGCTCGAATGTGTGTACTCGGTGAAAAGCAACAAAAATTACAGCAATACCAAATAGTGCTGCAGTCGACAGCCAGCAATGACAAGGTAAAGTAAACCAAAGGAGGTGAAACCCTCATTAGAATAGAATAGAATATCCATTAACAGCTTTAAAGCAACCGATTATTTTGTATTCTAGATTGAAAATGTTGAGAACAAATCAGCACAAAACACATTCGATTTGGAGTGGCAGCAAGCACTGCCTTACAAATCCATGCCCAGACTGACGAGATACCAAATGTTTCGGGGCTTTGTGAAAGGAGGTAAGTGGAAATTGAAGTTTAAGAGAATTAGAGATGTTTTCTAAAATGAGTGATTCTTGATAGCAGGAATTTTAGTCCCATTAAAAAAAACATAGATGTTTAGTGTTAGTCAAAAAGGTTCAGTGAACTTTATAAAAAATAGCTGTAACGATTTTCATATTAAGTATACCGTCAGCGTCAAAATAAAATGT
>JAYXIM010055925.1:0-25734 GCA_037575425.1 Anastrepha fraterculus | reverse complement strand
CACCATACAACCACACCGTAGAAGAGTATCGGTTTGATGATCGAGGTATATATCCAATAAATGATCCGAGGTGAAAAACCCCAGGTTTTGCCTATAGCTTTCTTACAAGTATAAAGAGCTATGAAAGCTTTTTTACATCTGTTTTCGATGTTCAATTTCCAACTCAACTTCCTATCTAGAATAACTCCTAGATATTTAGCTGAATCAGATAGGAGTAATGATTCCCCTTTTAAGGTTATTGTTTGCAGTGGAGGAGATTGTTGTTTCCTATTGAAGAGAACAAGATCTGTCTTTGCTGGATTCGCATTTAGTCCGCATTCGGTGCACCATTTTGACAGAATATTGATTGAGCGTTGCATGAGCTCAGTGAGGGTATTCAGGTGTTTGCCTGACACGCAGAGAGCAATATCATCTGCATAGGCTACAACCTTGCAGCCTGCTTTTTCGAGATTTCGAAGCAAACTGTTTACAGCGAGATTCCAGAGAAGGGGTGAAAGTACTCCGCCTTGGGGAGTGCCTTTGACGGCGTACATTCTCATGCGGCTTAGCCCAAGCTCTGAAGTGATTATTCTATTTTGGAGCATTTGTTCGATCATCTTTCGGATGGAGTAATTAATACCCAATTTGGCAATTTCAGATAAAATAGCGTTGGGTTCAATATTATTAAAAGCACCTTCTATGTCCATAAATGCGACAAGAGAGTACTCCTTATTGTGAAGGGAAATTTCCACTGTTTGCACCAGTGAATGAAGTGCCGTTTCAGTCGATTTCCCTTTAGTGTAGGCATGTTGTGCCTCAGAGATCAACTTAGTATCAAGTTGGGTTTTGATTTGCTCATCTAAGACTTTTTCAAAAGCCTTTAAGCAAAAAGAGGTTAGGCTAATGGGCCTGAAGTCGTTTGCTTTGCAGTGTGAAGGTTTCCCCGTTTTCGGAATGAATACTACCTTCGATTTCTTCCAAGTTGTCGGAAGGTAAGAGAGATTTAAACACTTGTTAAAGATCCTTGTTAACCAAGGCAGTAGAATTTCCAGTCCTTCTTGAAGTTCTGCTGGAATGATGTTGTCAGGACCTGGTGATTTAAATTTTTTAAAGTTTAGTATTGCTGTAGAGATGCTATTAGAGCTGATTAGATCTGATCTATTCCCATAATTACTCTGAGGAGTGCTGGGAAGTGCAGGTAAGTTGGCAACACAGCCTGGAAAGTGAGATTCTAGAAGTATTCTAAGAGTGTGGTCAGTTGAAGTAGTCCAAGTTCCATCTTGAGTCATGATAAATCTGGGAGAGACTGGGTTTGATGCAAGAATCTTGCGTAGTCTGCTTACTTCTGAGGTGTTCTCTAATTCTTGAGTGTATGATCGCCAGGATGTGCGTTTTGCACTTCTGACAGCTTTCTTAAAGTCTTTGAGACATTGTCGATATTCTTCCCATTCGTCTGTAATTTTAGATTGGTTAAAGAGTTTCCGAGTTCGATTGCGAAGTTCTGAGATTTCTGGAGTCCACCAAAAGGTTTATGCTTACCTCCTGTTTTTGTCAGGGGACAAGATTGTTATTATTGCGCTTTGACACGTCTTCGTTATCATGTTGACAGCGTTTTCGATATCGTTTTTATTTGCCATTTCAAACTGCCTGATATCAGGAAGTCCATTGGTAAGATGTTCTTTATATTTGATCCAATTCATACGTTTTTTGTTAAGGTACTTCATGGGTTTTGCCGTTTCGGCTTTTAAAGTGAATGTTATATGTTGGTGGTCGGAAAAAGAGTGCTGTTTATCAACGCTCCAGTCCTGCACCAGTTGTGTACATGATTCGCTAGCAAGAGTAATATCGAGTACCTCTCTTCTAGACGAGTTAAGAAACGTAGGGACATCACCACATTCGTTTTGAGTAGTAATCTATAGTATTATTTATCTACATATCTCCGAATCAGATGATTAAGCATTTTTTGGACATGATTCTTAATTAAAACTTTAACTTAATTAACTTGTTTTTTGTTCGGAAATTATTGTATTGACCTGGTATAAATTCTTCAAGAGCTGTGTTAGCAAAACCGGGATTTAACTTAGTTTTCGTAGAAACTCAGATATTGTTTTTTAACATTGTTTTAAATTTGTTCGAAAAATAAATTTTGTATTGCATATTTGGAAGAATTTTATACAAAATAAGTAAAAACCAATTATATTACCATTGACCATAATTGTCGCTTACGCCCTTTTTGTGTGGCGACGTATTGATGTTGTATTAAGCTGACCCCAAACGACAGTTATTTTTTATAAGGAGCTTTCTCATGGCACAATTTCGTTCAGAGGTTTGCCATTATCGCCCGAGGGGCGACAGTTACTAGAAAAAACTTTTTCTATCAGTTTGAATGATAATTCCACACCAGCCCATTCGGCTATGGCGACCGCCTATTAAAAAGAAGTACTGTAAGGTCTTGTTTTACGCGGTAGATACGTTCTACAGAAAAGTGCATATAAAAAGTTCGCATTAAGAAAGACTTTACTTGTCTTGAAAAAGTAGGGATACGTTCCGTAATTTTCTATAATCGTACAAAACCAAACCAACGAGTTAAAATTTACTTAAAACCGCAGAAAAAAGTTTGCAAAAATTAAAATAAATAGGCTGCTTAATAAATGATTTCTAATGTCTAAAAGAAAGTCATATAAAAGCTAAAAATAAACTTCGGGCAAAAAGTAAGGTGAATTTATTTGTCAAACTTCGCGGCATTAAAATTTCGCTCTAGTTATTTTTTCATGAGTTGGCAGCACTGTTAATAACATCTGGGCCAACTTTCATGTGAATGTCATTATCAGTAATATATTTACACTTGTGTTTACCAAACGACCAAAAGTGCATTTTTCGATTTTTACAATGTCTGATTTGATTGAGCAGAGAAGTGCCATCAAATTTTGTTTGCGGAATGAAATTTCGGCTGCGGAAACGTTTAGCGTGTTGCAGAAGGCATTTGGCGATTCGACCATGTCGCAGAAAAATGTTTACAAGTGGTAGAAAGACTTCAAAGAGGGTCGAGAACGTGTTGATGACTTGGAGCGCTCCGGACGACCATCGACGTCAACAGATGACCAACTCGTCAATAAAGTGAAGGAGTTAGTGCTCAAAAATCTTCGGTTGACTGTTAAAGACCTTACTGTTATGATCGGAATATCAGAAGGATCTGTGAAAAGAAAGACCATTCATTCAAATCTCGTTTGGTACCGAAAACTCTCAATTTCTTGGAAAAAAGTCGTCGCGTTGATGTGTGTGAAACAATGCTTCCAGACTATCAGGACAAGCTCAAATGCATCATTACGAGAGATGAGACTTGGATTTATGCTTACGACCCTGAAACAACCGACCAATCAAGCGAATATCGTGCTAAAGGTGAGGCCAGACCGAAAAGAGCACGTCAAAGTCGTTCAAAAATAAAGGTCATGATGACAGTTTTTTTCGATTTTCGTGGTGTGGTGCATTATGAATTCCTTCCACCTGGCCAAATTGTTAATATTTGAGCGTTATGCGTCGTTTACGTGAATCAATTCGTCTAAAAAGACCAGAATTACGGGCCAACAACTCTTGGTTTTTGCATCACGATAATGCACCGTCTCACACTGCACTCGTTCTTCGTGACCATTTCGCCAAAAATTCCACGCATATCGTTCCGCAACCACCGTATTCGCCTGATTTGGCTCCGTGTGACTTCTGGCTATTCCCAAAACTCAAGAGACCACTCCGGGGAACGCGTTTCGAGTCGATTGAAGAGATAAAAGCTGAATCGAAGAAGGTGCTGATGGCTATACCGGAAATGGACTATTTGGCATGTTTCGGTGATTAGAAAAATCGTTGGCATAAGTGTATTAAGTGTATTTCATCGAGAGGGGATTATTTTGAAGGGGATGAAATTGATTTACAAGAATAAATAAAGATTTTTCATTTTACAACCAAATTCACCTTACTTTTTGCCCACTTAATTCATTTTATTTTATTGAGAAGTAATATAGTTTTAAATTTTTTATCGTTATCGCAATCTGATAATGACGAAGTGGTTCATTTTTATCACCTTTATCATCTGAAGACATTGATGGATTTTCATAAACTTTATTCTCGTTTTGCATAGCTCTTTCCTTTCTGACACTGTAATCAGTAATTATACTTTGCGATGATGTTTATATTTATTTTTTATGTATCTCCCGATATCCAGACGCGCAGTTCTGCAGCTCACGTACTAATTTAAAGACTCGTTCAGAATAGGGGTAATTAATAAGAAAATTATTTTCAAATGTATTGCAACGTTGAAGGCCATCTCAAATTAATTGTGAAGTGAGGGGGGATCCCCAAATTGCAAAAGCTCACTCTAAAAACAAATCACTGACATTTTGGAGACTGTCTATACGCGAGCTGCCTAAACCAGCACAACCACACAACTTGAAAATCGCATAAAAATAATCCGCATAAAAAGAGATCATGATGGGAGATACGGCAGCATGATTTTCTCACGGGTATCATCGCACTTAGAAACATATCCTACGAATCTAAACCATAAAGCACTTTATGCTTTCTAAGATAAGTTGAGTTTAGACTAGCATGAAGCAAGTACTATACCAGTACGCAGGTTGGCCAAAATTACGTAAAATTAAATTTAAGAAGAATTATGTCTAGAAAAGGATACTACATCCAAAAAACCTTCCGCACAAACAGATATGAATGGCTTATCTCCAATTCTTTTTAGAAACTTTCATGCTATCGTTAAGCCTTAATGCTAATTTTCAGCTTATCGCTTTAATCGAGAATATTTATAAATTAATGCAAAAAAACAAACATTACTCCAATTTTTAAAAGTCGTATCAAAAATGATATTCCGAATTATAGGTTCTTCGCTATAGATCCATTCACAATGATTGCCAAATTGTTTGAAGCCCTTATTGAGGATAAAATGGCTTTGGAAGTTCGAAATTTCATATCTCCGAACGGATACATTAAAGAGATATCCACTGTGTTTAATCTCCCATTTTTACCGATGCCTGTCATACGAGGTTTGCGGCTGGGCATCAAACTGAGCTGTTTCCAGTGATTTTGCTAAAGCATTTAATAGAGTGTATCATAAAATTCTGCTCGGCAACTACCTTGTCTGTATTTGCACTCTAATTTCCTGGCGTGGATTTTGGATATTATTTAAGTGAGAGGTACATATTTATTACTGATTAATTATTAATGATATTAGCTTCTGTTGCGTCCTACGTTCAAGAATTCTCTTGTATGCCGGTAGTATGTAGGTAATCTGAGTAGCACAACTGATTCTCTCCACTTCAATCGAATCTCAACAGGATTCAAGTTTGATTTTTAACTTTTTCTTAACTATGATAAATGTCCTCATCGTTTTTTAACTTAAAACTTGAGCCGTATATACTTACATACATTGGCGGTCGCCGTAGCCGAATGGGTTGGTGCGTGACTACCATTCGGAATTCACAGAGAGAATGTCGGTTCGAATCTCGGTGAAACACCAAAATTAAGAAAAACATTTTTCTAATAGCGGTCGCCCCTCAGCAGGCAATGGCACACCTCCGAGTGTATTTCTGCCATGAAAAAGCTCCTCATAAAAATATCTGCCGTTCGGAATCGGCTTGAAACTGTAGGTCCCTCCATTTATGGAACAACATCAAGACGCATACCCAAAACGGGTGTACGTATATATATACAGTAGGTTCTGTTTTTATGCGGCTTTTTTTTATGCGGTTTTGAAATAGTGCGGTTTTTTTTTAAATTACAAAATGCATGTCGACCTATCGGGAATTGTACATATAAACTAGATTCTAAACCAGCTAAGCAAAAACTCATCACGGATTACATCAGAAATGCTAACCCTACAAGTATGGAAGATATATAAAGATATAATTTTCAAAGATAAAATATTTTGTTTATGCGATTTTATTTAATTATTTCAGATTCATGCGGTCTATGGAACGTATCTATAGTAATAATATGGGACTAGTGCCCTTTTTTATGCGATTATTTCAGATTTATGCGGTTTTAGCATTTGAAACGTATCTATAGTTTTACTATAGAACTAGTAGCTTTTTTTATGCTGTTTTTTTTTATGCTGTTTCTTGCGGAACGTATCTACCGCATAAAAACAGAACCTACTGTATACATAAGAAGTTATTTATTGTTTTTGTTAGATCTCTTTGGTAAATTCTAATATAAATAATTAATTTTTCATAGCCTTTGCACTTGCCTCTTAAGTTTATAAACAGTTCAGAATAGAAGAATATATATCGCCTGTTCATTTATTCTAAAATTTCTAACTGGAGCTATAGATTTTCCTGGTACTCTAAGTAGGAAAACTCTAATATCCCAACTAGGAATTTGCGTCACATTGACTTACTTTACTTATTTATAAATAAATTCAAAACGTACAGCACAAAAAGGTATATCAAATAAATTTGCTTACAAACATTAGAGCCTTAATAATCAAAAATGTTTTCGATCTCTACTCTTCCATCAGTTTTCAAGCCACTCTTGCATGCATGAAGATATATGTACTATATGTCCTCCGCATTCCATTAAGCAGTTTTTGCGATTCCAGCCAATTAAAAATCATCCATTGAGCCGTATTGCAAGGTTGTCGTAAAATTTATACTCGTATATGTATGCCCCTTCATTGGCCTTTCCGATGGTATTACAAATGAAAGATGAAGCACGTCTACGTAGTTGATATATTCATGTTGTTGCGAAAATGTCATTGATTTTTGGTAATGGTGTCGCTTAGAGCCGATCACGTTTATTAGGTTTCGGTAGGGAAGTTTTTTATGAAATCCTTGAATTCCAATATACCTACAAACTCATAGATTAGAGTTTGGGGCGGCTAGTGGCGTTAGAACGTGCCTATTGCACCGCTTACATTTTGGTTGGTATTGCTGAAGAGTAAGTTGTAACGAGTGTGAGTACTTCATATCTTCATTTTATTATATTTATTTTATTTTATTATATTTATTTTATGACCGCCAATCAGTTGGCCTAGAGTTCGAAGCCCACTTTGTACATCATACGCTAAATGATAGACAAAATGTTTTCTAATAGCACTAACCACGCCCATTTTGCTCATCGCAATAATTAACCAAATTAGATTTGAAATTATTAAGATTAAATTTTACTGAAATGTGCGTGATTCGGACCGAATTTAATCTTCCTCACTTGTTTTTATCTCCTCGTATTTCCGTGTTGTATAGAATCTCAAAATTATTGCGCGCACTCCTTCAAGTGCTCGTGGGCGTCCTTTAGTTAATTGCTCGCCGAAGCCGAACAGTTGTTGTATTTGTACACATTTTACATTTTTACCTTGAAGGCTCAGGTCAATGATGCAATGCAGTAATTACCCTTTCTAATATTAAATAAATAAATAAATAATCAGATTGAAGCAAGTCACCTCATTCAAGACGCGATTTTTCTTAAAATGACGGCTCAAGGTCTCTCTAACTTCAGAAGACCCTCAAACTTTTTACACCGTATGATCAATAGAATGTTGAATGCGATATTATGAAGGATTATCCCATCGGACTAGGCACAAACTGCAAGATAACGCATGGTCTTATATAAGAACATATGTACAGGGTGGGCCAAATAAGACCTACTAATGTTAAGCAGATATAACTTTTTTTATTTTTTGACATATTTATTTTTCTCTTTTTTTAGGTTATAATTGAATTGTTGGAAATTTATTATGGAACCAGTACAGTACAACACAACGCCACACTAATTGATTTTTTAAATAATGTTTTTATGTCGGATGAAGCGCATTTTCATTTAAATGGTTATGTCAACAAACAGAACTATAGATTGTGGGGCTCTGAAAATCCAAGGGCAACACAACAACATCAGTTGCACCCATCTAAATGTACTGTTTGGTGCGTTATTATGGCCACTAGAGTTATCGGTCCATATTTCTTCGAAAATGAGGATGAAGCGCCGGAATCGATTTCAGGAGCTTCTTACAGAACATTGATTGAAAACTTTTTGCGCCAATGGCGGAGCAGTATCCTAATTTGTGGTTTCAACAGGATGAAGCAACTGCTAGATAGTAGTCTTTAGACATTAGTAGGTCTTATTTGGCCCACCCTGTATGTATTTACTAGTATTTTAGGGTTACAACTAGCAATTTTAGAGAATCACTTCATCTTTAAGAGCTTCGGATTGTTCATATATGGACGTACCTAATCCATGGTACTTTTGTCGGTTAAGAGGACTTATTGGTTTTTAAGTAAAAAAAGGTCCAGTCAGACCTACACGCCACGGATTTTATAGTATACAAGGTGTGTTCAAAAAGTATAGCGAATTTTGTGTTTTTTCAAAAATTATTTAGTCATTAATATCTATTTTGTCCCCTTCAAAGTAATCCCCATGAGATATTAAGCACTTGTGCCAACGTTTTTTCCAACCTTCAAAGCACTTCAAAAACTAATTTTTTGTATCTTGTTCAGCTCCTACTTCGATGCCGTCTTTATCTCGTCAATCGTAGCTTCGTCCTTTTATGGGCCTCTTCAGTTTTGGGAACAAGAAAAAGTCACAGGGAAGCAGATCTGGGGAATACGGTGACTGTGGCATCATTAGTGTGTTGTTTTTGGCCAAAAAGTCGCGCACAAGCAACGATGTGTGAGCAGGGGCGTTATCGTGATGCAAGAGCCAATATTTGTTCTTCCACAAATCCGGGCGTTTCTGGCAGATTGGCCTTATTGACCATTTTACTCATAATGCACAACGCCCCTGCAATCGAAGAAAACGGTAAGCAAAACTTTTACAAGAACTTCGCGCTCTTTTTTCGGTCTTGGATCGTGCGGCAGCTTCCATGGAGATGATTGAGCTTTGGCTTCCACGTCATAGCCATAAACCCACGATTTGTCACCAGTTATGACCCTCTGGAGCAAATTTGGGTCGTCGCGGACAGAGTCCAACATCTCATTAGAAATGTTCATGCGATACTGCTTTTGGTCGAAATTGAGCAGTTTTGGTACGAATTATGCGGTGACCCATCTCATGCCCAAATCATTGAAAAAAATCGAATGGCTCGAGCCAATCGATATTTCTAGGTCTTCAGCAACTTCTCTACCGGCGGTTCGACAATTGGTCAATACCATTTTCTTCACTTCATCAATTTTTTCGTCTGTTGTTGAAGTGCTCAGGCGTCCGGAACGCTTTTCGTCGTTCACATCTACTCGGCCTTCGGAGAACATTTTGTACCACCGATAAACGTCGCTTTGGTCCAAAGTAGCTTCTCCGTATGACACAGTCAACATTCGGAATGCATCCGCGCACTTAATTTCGTTTTTCCATTTTTTTGAATAGGTAATAATCGAAGACGAGCCCAAACACGTGCAAGCAAAGCAGCTGTCAACAATTAACTGAACATTCAAAATGGCCGAACTCCGAAGTCTCCTTGATGTACGGCGGCTTACACGTTTCAAAAACGCTGTAGTAGAATCAAGTCACGGAAAAATTGTATAGACAAGTAAAGACAGAATACTTGGTATTATATAAATTCCGTCAACTATATGGTTGTAATAACGAACGAATGCTCTGAAGGTGTATAACTAAAAGAAAATTTCAGTGGATCTGATTCCCTCAATTCATGTTGTGCAGAAATATATAAGGCCATTGTCCCAAAAAATTTAGAGTATCTCACTTTGAAAAATATTTCCCTCTTTTCCCCGTGTAATCTAATCCGTCTACTTTGCGTGGTTGTGGCGGCAGATGGTTTGCCACCTCTACGTGATGTTTTCCCAACTTTGCAAAACTCAGATATAATTCTGATTTTTTTTTGTTTTCCTTTTTATAATTATATGCAATTAAATCAGTCATTTGACCAACAGTAAAACAAACTCCTAGGAAAAAGAAAAACCATGCAGTATCAACAAAACCAAGTCTGTGCGTTTCATCGTAGTTCTCGCACAGGAATAGAGCAACCAACTCCTTCTCCGCTTTACAACAAGTTTCACTGCTGGACGGTGCTATCATCAACATCATAATTTAGAAATATCATCATCGTCATTATCATCAGAACAGCATCACTCTTATGCTCTCATAATTGACAGAAACTTAGAAGAGGGATGGACGCTTCTGTACGCCAAATGAATACCCAAGCGTAGACATGATGAAGTTGTACCAGTGTGTTCAACAGTTACTCGTTGCGCTGATTGTGATGCTTGGTGCCCGCCACCGACCGCCCAACAAAATCAGGGAAAGCAAATAATTTTGATGCAGATGACAAAAGAGGTCCGTTGACAACCGCCGACGAATCACCGCAGGCATTTGCGCAACGCACTTGTCTCCGTTTATTCTCTTTTCGAGGCGCCTTAATTTGATTTACTTACTCTCTTAGCTGCCCAGCAAACCACAATTTAGTTGAATACTTCTCGTAATATGCGCATTTTAAGATTTTTTCGCCCCGCTATCGCAGTAAATTGCCAGCTAAGCAATTATTGTTTGCGTAGTGCTTCCTGTGGCTCAATTTAGTTGGGTCAGTTGACTTACTTACTGATCCGCACCAGCTGTCACATAGTTGGCACTGCTGACGATTCTACTACTACTACTACTGCTGATGATAGTGGTGGGCATTTTTTGTAGTGGTTTAGCGTGTAGCATAAATTAGACGATGCCCAGCTCCATCACAAAACTGAAAACAAAAGTAATTCAAAAGAACGCCCACCCAACACAGAGCAGACGAACTTAAACAAAAAAATTATATTAGTTACGTTATATTTATACGTAAGTGTCAGAATGGCACAGTTTACTCCAAAGAAAAGCAATGGGGATAATTTAAACTGGATTTCTAGAAAATGATTTTACATATAATTACGAGGTGCGCTCCAAAGTAAATAAGTATCTATATAAGATTTTTATGATGATGTTTAAAAGACTGGAAGTGGCGTCGGATCTAAAGTCATACCTTAAGTGCGTCTTGCATGGAGATAAGGCTTACATGGTGCAATTTAGGTGCCGCGGCATCTGTCATATCATTGTGAGCTAAAATGGAATCTACGAATTAAGGGCAGATGCCTTAATCATACAACTTGATATTTGCCACTCTGGCTCTCCGTGGGCGATTATCGTACTCTCCTATCCAAAGTGTTAATTTACTTCACATCATACCTCAGTACGGGATAACATGAGTCTATCATACGGGTTTGCAGTCGGGAATTACAAATTATGTTATAAGGCTGCACCTTACGGATAGCTGCCCGCCTTTGTAAATAACCACGAACTTTTCAACCTACGGGGGGCTATGACATGACAAGCATCTTTAACTACCGTAGTCTTAGGAATTTATGGATGAAAAATTAAAAATAAAAAAGTTGACAAAATAGCGGGATCTTATAGCACAACACAACTAGCGAACCAGGTCGGGCACAATATCAAAACTATTAGTCGCCAGAATTTGGTTAAAGAGAAGGGGATGCAAAAGCATACGAAAAGCAAGCATGCAATAATTAATAAATTTTGGCCAGCGCTAAGCGCGGCTGGAAGGAAGGAAGGCCTAAAACGCAAGGAAAGTCGGGTGATAGTGAGCCCGGAGACTTCTTCGGACTCCAAAACGAGCCAGCCAAAAGCTTCGTCTATTACTAGACACTTACCTAAACCAGGGACATATTGGCTTGAAAGATACTTCGGGATCCAAAGAGATAGACAACAATGTTCAACAAGAAATGGTCTGAACTCTAGACCGAAATGGTCTCAAGAAGTGAGATACCTCTAATTAAAAATTTGTTAAAGAAATGAATCCACATTTTGAGGAGCGCAGGTGCCAAGGCCTACTTACTCTATCTTAGCAAAGGTTTAACGGCACGGCAGGATCTTAGCTGCAATGCTAATCACGAGGAGAAGAAACAGCGTGCGCTGGGCTTTAGTATTTTTGGAATGTTCCGGTTCCCAAAGCAGAAGGAGGTGAAGCTAAGAAAGTCACTCACTTAAATGTTGCTTAAAATGAGAATATGCAGTGAACCATGGGCGAATTTCATCAGGAAGGAAGAAAAAACGACCAGAGACATAAACAGAGGCAGAGAAGGATGAAGAGAGATACTCAACTGAGGGAGCCACCCGAAACTGATATACCGGTCGCAGAATGGTAGACTTTGAAGTAGCCAGAAGCTAAGTAGTCAAAGAAGTCAACCTTCTCCCTCACAAAGTCAGAGCTACTCTATACTTGCCTACGCTTATCGAGCAAGATTCGCCACTAGCAAGTATTGATATACCTAATAAAACTGCTATAACACACTATATCAAATGTAAGTTTAGGTAGCTCTATTCTAGCGTTGCCAAGTTGTGGTTCTTTATACCAGTTGCTTTATCTATTCATCACCTTCTTATGCTTGACGAAAAGAAGAGGCCTACTATCACAACTATGGGGTTACGACAACTAGAGGCTCGAGCAATGGATCTGACAATTTTAATAATGAATAACTAAGTAGCGATGCCGCTTTATTGACATCCTCAAATATTTACATTTCTTATTACGCTTATGAGGCAAATAATTGACTTCGTGTGTGCTAGTGAGCCATCATCTGTAAGATTTGCCAAGTCTTTGAAATGCGGCTCTAATTCAAAGCAAAAACCACAAAAAGGCACTAAGTGAAATTTTGCTATTCTTTGCGCGGTTTAAGTGCTTCAACTTTTCCTTAGCTAAATAGATTGTGTTTTTGAAAATAACAGCACGAATACGTGCATTGAGAATAGTAGCCCACTTCCTATCAAAATTAGCAAATAATAAAGTTACAAAGCCGGAAATTCTTTACTTAATAATATTTTTATACCTAATTAGAGTAAAATTTCGTAGTTATTGACCAATTTCCTTGTTTCTAAAACGATTTCACTAATAGTTTTGGTATAATATATAATGTACTGTCTGTCTAATAGAAGTGTGACCGGCAAAATTCAAACATAAAGTTTCATTATATTATAAAAAAATGTAAGTGCTGCCAAATAGGCATGTCCGTTTGTTAATTTTGTTGGAAATTTAGAAACCGTACGCTGTTTTTCCAAAATAAATTCCGCATATGAAAACTATTTGAAGAAAAATTCCTTTGTACACACCCTAAAGTCTAAAAAAGACAAGTGAATCTGCAGCAAAATATTTGAAGAAGTCGAAGGCATTCATAACTAAATGGGCACAAAGAGATACCTCGGATGCAACCCAAAACAAAAAACACAAAAATTTCTCCAAAGCAAGATCAGAAGATAATTAATTTGTTAGTGGCAAAGTCGAACTTCTTGTTCGAAGCAATTTTAAGGAAAAGCGGCGTGAATGTATCCAAAGAGAGAGAGAGAGACGTTTACGTGCAGAAGATTTCAAATTTCGGTGCGCCTCGAAAAAAGCGCTTCTCTCATTATCTCTCATTGAAAAAGTACTTGATTTTGCTAGGGCGAATACAAAATTGAATTAGCCAAACGTAATACTCACGGATGAATCTTTCTTTTGGCTGAATCGTTGCATACGTCGGTCCTGGTGTACTGCGATAATCGATAACCTCAACAAACTGGTAAGCATCCACTTATGTTTCATGTTTGGGTCTGGTTTGGGCCATTTATTTGTGTTTACCACAAATTTGACTTAAGTTTTAATAAATGAAATTTACCAAAAAGTATAATTGCTGTCAGCTGCGAAGATGTTTGAAAGAACTAGCCAACCTTGGAAAATGGAATTGAAATGCTTGAAAATTGTTGGGCAATGGTTAAGCAAAAACTCAAAGGAAAAAAATTATGGTCACAGTTATCAAGGCAAATTCTACTGATTTGGGGCCGACAACCTCCACAACTTGCGCAGAAATTAACACAAAGTATGACTCGAAGGTGTGAAGTCATTATCGATAATGGTGGAGATTACATACGTACACGTACATATTTTACTTAATATCTTGCGTGAATCGATCAAGTAGTTTCTAAGTTATGGCGACCACGTTTCTGTTAGACAGACTGTGCATACATATTTGTGCCCCTAATATGATTTCTTTTTGAAAATATCTGCGGAAGGAAGTCTTTTAAAATTGTTTATTCAAAACGAAAATTGCTATAATTAGCGGAAAATACTCTGCCGAAATGCATTTGCAGCTAACATGAGGAAAACGTTTCGACTATCCACGTCTCAGCTTGTACATACTTTCATTGATATGTACTTGTATGTTCATAGTTCATACATATGTAAATGTGCTCACAGCCCGTTGCCGTTGACGTTAGCCAAAGCTCATTTGCACGGAAAATAAAGCAAGTACTAAAGCCATTTAAATGCAAATTAAGCACAAAGTGAAAACATGTCTGGTTGAAAAGTTCGACAGGGCTGAGGCGCCGTTCAACTGCCGACATTGTAGCTATTATGTGGCAGGTGCACTCGCTGCGGAGCTTTGTTTTGGATATGGGTACGTATGGGTATTTCCTCACGCATAAAGGCAGTTTACTGAGTTTCTAACAAATAATTACGTTGTACATATAAATATATAAATATTTCTAAGCCTGTTTGCATCCGGAAGCAAATTTTTGAAAGGCTTTTCCTAATTAGTTTTGCCTTTCAGTGAAATAGGGATAAATTAATTTAATGAATTTTGACAATGGTACCGATTCATCTCAGCAGTTGCAACGAGGTTGGTTAACATTTATATGGGTATTTTAAGGTCTACGCTCAAATCCACCAACGCCACAAGAACGCCGTGCTCTCGCAATGGGTAGCCGACGAAGCGATTTGGGCGAGTTCAACAAAGTGCATCATTTTTTTTTTTGTTTGTTTTGTTTGTTTAAATATGCCCATATCCACTGTTACGTGTACAAAGCGCTAATTTTCCAGTGCACTGCCCGAAAATGAAAGGCTATGGAGTTTTATGCCGCCTACGCCCGCCAAATGGTGTTTATGAGAAGCTTCTCTTCACAGAAATGGTCTCAACGGCTTTCATTCCCAGTTGGCAGGCCGGTATTAGAAAAAACTGTTTCTACTAAAAAGCCCAACGGACGTAAAATGCAAATATGAGCATTGAAAGGACATCCTTAATGTAGGTAAATATATTAAAGTGCGTTTGTGCGGCAAAACTATTGTGGAAAACAATTTGCTTTGCATAATTTGCCTAAAGCCTTTTGAATAGTGTTAAATTGGGAGACAAAATTAATTGTTGATAATTTTGTAAGCCGCAGAAAGCGAAAACCCAGCGTTATATTATAAGTAGAGCATACTTACTACAGTGGTACAGATTGGTTTCAACGAATTTGATTTATTTTAGAGTTTCTTTAATAAAAATGAAAATCGTTTACATTTGGAAATCACAACAGCATAGAATTAGTATGTAAGTTAATGGTATTTATGAAGAGAAAGCTTTAAGAGCATCAATTGTTAACCGTTAATCGAACTTAAAATCACAAATTATACATTTCGTGTTTTAAGTAATTCTAACTTCTCTTAGAAAAAAGTAAAACGACGCATTCTCTAAGACTTTGTTTATTTTGCTATTGCCGTTATTTTTAGAGAAAAATTCCAAGTAGACCAAGAGAATTTCAAAAGTTCCCTGGATATGTCACCGAAATGGCTTATCAGTTTGTTTGGGAATAAATTAGGCAGTATCGCGATAGTCTCTCTGCTCCTAAATTATCAAACTTAACGACGCAAAAAATCCTTAAGTATCCATAGCACCATGAAGGTGAGCAATTCTCAGCCTTAAATCTTTACATTGATAAACCTTTTGCCTAATCCTTCTTTCAAACACTCTATGGTATTTACTTTACATCCCAACTGCCTTCTCAATCTAAAAGTTGGTACCTGTGGACAAAAGAGATTCTCGTTTGAGAAAGAGATACCCTTTAAAGTAAAAATTATTTATTTATTCAATCAACAAACAAGAAGCTTACAGACTATTGGATAGATCAATACAAACAAAGACATTATGACAAGTGTCTTATAAGCAACTTTTAAAAGCAAACTTAGAGTAAGAGAGATTAAAGTCTGAGGAAGAAGAACAAGCATTAATTGAGCTAGCGCCCTTCTAAAGGGACCATTCATCCCACAAACAGTTTTAGTAATACCCACAAAAAACTATTAATTACAACAAAAATGCGTGAGGCACCATTAAAATAAATTTTATTGAGCAGATATGGACAATCTATTGAGCCCTAACAAATATCATAGAAAAAACACATCGACAGCAGAACACGAGTTCAAAGCAAAGTGCACAAATGCTCTCTGAGCAGACTCTAATCTATTAATATAGACTGCATGAAACCTGGACCGAACTAAGGTCGAGTACAACAGTTTGCGAATATAGGAATCAGAAATCGAAGAAATATTTTGACAAGTAAAAGCTAACATTGCGAACAGGATCAACGATGACGGTGTGTGTATAAGTTATTCAACGCACGCTGGAGAAAGGATGAACCTTCCGGACATTTAATTTCATAACAGATTTTCAGATCATCCGCATTTAGCAGAAAATTACTTATTGAAAAACAGGAGGAAATATCATTAATGAAGGGGATAAATATGTAGTAGCAGGCCTAGAACACTACCTTGTGGGACACCAGACGATACCTCTAAACTGATCACCCTTCACATACTATATAAGTACATATGTATATACACTTATGGTAAAATTTACACTATTCGCAATATTTTTGATGTTGAATTTTTTCGATATATTTTATAAAAACTTGGTTCATTGTACGAGGGGTGCCTTTTATATTTCGGGATTTGTCATCCCTGGTGTTGCAATCTGGCAACTGACAGCTGTATCGCAAAGTTTGACATTTTTTGGCTTTTACGTACTCAGAACGTTTTGAAATACCAGCGCTATTTGTGTTGTTTACAGTAACTTAAAAGATTCATCTCGGTCCAAAAATGGAATTAAATCGTGAACATTTTCGTGAGATTATTTTTTACAACTTTCGACGTAGATTAACTCAGCAACATTGCATGGATGAACTTAATTCATTTTTTGGAGATGAAGCTCCATCAAGGACCAGTGTTTATCGAAGGTATGGTTAATTCAATCGTGGTCGTAGTTCACTCCAAAACGAATTTCGTGAAGGTCGTCCAAAATCACTTGTTGTTGTTCCGAAAACCATTGATGCTGTGCGCGAACTGATATTGCAAGATCGTCATGTGACCTATCGTGAGATTGAGACAATCTTAGGTATTAGTGGGATCAGCATACATTCAATATTGCATAAACATTTGACTGTCAAAAAAATTTGTTCGCGTTGGATCCCACACAATTTGTCAATCGCTCAAAAAAAGGCTCGTGTCGATTGGTCGAAGGAAATGCTCAAAAAATACGATCGCGGGGCTTCGAAACACGTCTATGAAGCATGGATTTACGCGTATGAGCCCGAAAGTAACCACCAGTCGCTGTATGGGTGTTTCAAGATGAGCCAAATTCAACAAAAGTTGTTCGCGCACGAAGCACATCCAAGCAAATGGTCGTCTGTTTTTTCGGAAAAACTGGACATGTCGCAACCGTACCACTAGAACAACGCAGAACAGTAAATTCTGAGTGGTACACAACCATTTGTTTGCCAGTTGTCTTCCAAGAAATTAGGAAAACCAATCGCCAAAGACGGATCACTCTTCACCAGGACAATGCGAGCTCTCACACATCGGCTCAAACAACTGCATTTTTGAGCACCCAAAACATCGAACTAATGGGTCATCCGCCGTGTAGTCCTGACTTGGCTCCGAATGACTTCTTTTTATTCCCGTATGTAAAAAACAAACTGAGAGGTCAACGTTTTTCGACTCCTGAAGAAGCGGTTGCGGGATTCAGAGTGCATGTTTTGGAGGTACCTCATTCAGAGTGGCAAAAGGGCTTCGACAATTGGTTCAAACGCATGCAAAAGTGTATAGATCTTCATGGAGAATATTTTGAAAAACAATAAAGTGATTTTCGATGATTAAAATTTGTTTTTGTTCTCTAATCCCGACATATAAAAGGCACCCCTCGTGTAACGAAAACTTTATAAATAAATGTTCCAAATATTTAATAAAATTCCCAAAAATTAACAACTTGTCGAACAAATTTTCAAATTTTTAATCAGCTTTTTTAAAAAAACTTCTAGCTGCACAATTTTAAAGCCCATTTAATTTTAGTATTGTATAATAAAGTGTAAGTTTTACGTCACTCAAAAATCGCTTTGTTTTTTGACAGTTTTCTCTCATACGATGTTGAGCATTTTCTTCAATACAAAACACAACATAATCTGCAAAATGTATGCATATTCACACACAAATATGTATATACTATATGCATATGTAAAAGAATTGGGTGATGGTGGCATGTGGCAACTAGCTCGAATTGGGCGAAGCCATTGGCGGTTCCGATTTTCTGATGCCGACATGAGCTGCGCTTACGGCACAGTGAACTTATGGCAAATTTACATTCCGATTTGGCTTCAGGTTACTTCGCGGTCGATGTACGAATATTACTGCTAGCTACGGTTTCTATGTTTAGAAAGTGAGTAGAGTAAAGTAAAAATAGCTTTGTAGTTAGTTGGCTGATTTGCGAGAATGACTTGCTGGCAGTACCGAAGGGATAGCTACGACTACCGTTGAATACTTATGTTTCATCCCGTCTCATTTTTACCGGCATTTTTCAATTTTAGGATCGGCGGTGGTAGTGGCGGCTAGTTGTTTTAATGGAGACCTAAAGGATATGTTGAGGTTGTCATTGTATATAGTATATTTAAATAACTGCATACATATATACACATATGTAGATGTGATGAGTGGCAGTATTACACACACATGCGGACGGCTGACATTTATTTGACCACACATGATTTATCTCATATACTTGATGCCATTAAAAGTTAATAATACCCTCATCAAATGTGTCCAGCTGGCTGACAATTCCACATTGCCTCTGGTACTCACTGCGCTCTGAACATTGCTTGCAACAACATCGACAGATCGTATCCGTTGGCGCTTTGCGGCTTGTTGACACCAATAATTAAAATTGTGTCGCTGTTTGGCATAAATTCGAATGCGTGCATTTGCAACTGCTGACATATCTGCCTAAGTATATTTGCGCGCTATGTGTGCTGGTTTCTATGGCAAAAGAGATGAACCTGTTTTTATCAGGAAAAAATAAAATAACAGTAGGCGTACAAAGACTTCATAGAAATTGTATGGTCCTTACTAGCATCCCTCCCTTCTTCAAACAAATAATTGGGAAAATTTCCCACCTTAATGGTTTTTATGGTGGTTAAATATGGTACACCGGCGAAAAAAAATATTACATTTAGACCAGTGATGCCCAAAAAATGTTTATGGACGAATAAATCTCTTTGTATATTTCTGTGTGTAGGTATGTGTGGGTTTTCATGTAAATTTTTCATAGAAATCAGAACTACCCAGTGTGTGCTAAGGGTGTTTCAACAGATATAGCCAAGGGCGCACAATAAAACAAACCAAAAAGCATTGCTTGCTTCAATAATTGTATATAATAATTCTACAAACTTGGTTTTTTGTTGATTACTCAAATTTAAATCATTTTGTTTTAATAACTATCTAAAAAATATTAGGTTTAAGAATTTCAATTATACTATATACAGGGTAGGCCATTTAAAGCGGGCCCATTTGTTTCTGAAAAAAAACATTGAAAAAAACATTTTTTTTTGTGTTGATATGAAAAATCATTTATTTTGATTCAAGGAGATTTGTTCCAGCTAGTTTTTGAAAATGATATCCTTCAAATGTTTGCCTCTGGCCTTGATGGCCAAATGTGTCCTTTTTTCGGCGTTTTCCATCGTTTTGGCCAATATTTCGGCCGGTATGGCGGCGATTTCGCGTCGGATATTGTTTTTAAGTTGAGTTAGAGTCCTTGGCTTGTTGATGTATACCTTGGATTTCAGATAACCCCACAAATAAAAGTCCGGTGGCGTCAAATCTGGTGATCTCGGTGGCCACGGAAAATCACCATTTTTCGAAATCAACCTTCCAGGGAACAATGGCTTCAAAAAATCGATTGTAGCGCGTGAAGTGTGGCATGTAGCCCCGTCCTGTACGGAAACATTTTCAAATCGATGCGAATTATGCGCCTGAGTGTTGTCCTGGCGATGCCTAATTCCTGAGAACGACGATAACTCGATGTTCGCGGAGCCTCCTCAACACTGGCTCGTACAGCCTCGATATTTTCAGCAGAACGTCGTGTACGTTGTCTGGATGCGTGGCTGCTATTGCTGAGACTACCGTGGTTAATAAATTTTGCGTATAAACGCTGTAAAGTGCTTTTGGATGGCGCACTTTTAACTTTATTTTTTTTTTAAACGCACGTTGAGTTTTCACAATTGAGAAGTTATTTTGGATGTAAAGCTGAATTATTTCAGCGCGTTCTTTTGGAGTGCACTGCTCCATGGTAAAAATTGTCTTGGACTGACGCTTCCAACGCGCTATGTCATTAGTCGATCTGACGTTCCTGTCAAAAGTTATAGGGTTGCCAGATGGGCCCACTTTAAATGGCCTACCCTGTACATATGTACTTATACTATAGCCCTTTTCGATTCAACATTCGTTTGCGAGTGGGGAATAGATGAAGCAATTGACATAAATAAAAATGAACGGGTAGCACTGAAAAAGAATTGCTTATAATGGCATTTATTGGCATTAACCGGCTCCCAGTGACTTTGAATGAATCAGTAATTGAGTGACCTAGCAGGGGTCATGGCAACTATTTTGTGTTGTTGATATACGAAAATATTGTATTAAACACAGTCTTCGCCCAGGTTACTTTGTTGCCTTCTGAACATCGACTGATTGGACGAGTGTATGAATACATGTAAAATGAGCGGGAAAAATTCTGCTGCTTAGTACCCGGTGACGTAGCAGCCGAAGTTACTCTCCCAATTTAGTTTTCCTTCATAGCGGATGGTCAAACTTAGTAGGCTATCGTCCTTGGTTCAAACACGGCTAATCGTCTTGTTTGCATGCAAATGTTTTTGTTCTTAGATTACAATCAACAACAACATTGAGAAGAGCGAGAATAAAAAGCGTGCTGACAACTCGGTGCCTCTCTCCTTTCCACGCATCCCCTCTTTCACAAATCACGAGTTGAATTAACCAAAATTGTTCTGTACGAACGCAGTCTAAAGAAACTTGTCTATTATCAAAAAAGAGGGTTGGCAACATTGAAAATAGTAAGTTATGCCACTATTATAAGGTATAAGGCTTGACCGAGTCGCCAAGCGTTAGCAAGTTGCTCGATAATTTTGCTAGTAGAAATTTTTCATGAAGCGAGCAAAGCCCAAGTATCGGGAGCAGAGAAGTGACTTATCTAAGACGCTTTATGCGATACAATAAAAACAAAAAAATTTGATAATATTTTTTTCATAATTAACGAAGTGAAATATTTTAAATGTTTTTTTTTTTTGATATTTATTGAAAAAAAAATTACTTGATGTACACTTCTGAAGACTTATCATTTACAATATCAATTATTTCAGCAAAAACAAAATTTTGTTTATTGCTATAATTAATGTTACTATGCAGCCCTGGATAGAATACAGCTCAGATAAGTTTTCCGTTTAGTCGTTTACACAGCGCTTTTTCAAACAGCTCAGCCACACTGCAATTACAATAACATTTTTTTCTTACATACATATATGAATATACTGTAGTCTGTTCGATTAATGCGCTCGAGTATTTTAGTACAGGGAATGGGTTTGATGGATATTTTTGTGCTCAACTGTTCTGAGCTGTGTTTTTGAGTAAACTCTAACTTACACTTTTCTGCACTAAACTACAACTGCTTTATTTCTGGTTCAAGTTAGTGAATTTCCATTATTTGGTTTTTAATTATATAATTAATAAAATATATGCGTACCTAAATAAAGTAGATTGATTTAATTTAATTTTCGCTTAACTCAAAATTAATTTATTTTAATGTAACTTTTCGCTTTAATTTTAATAAAAGTCTTAATCAAAAATCTAAACAAGTGATTTAACTATATCAAAAGGTTAATTCTTCAACATAATCTCTACCTTTCTTATTATTTACATAATAAAAACATCCCATTTCCATATAATTTGCCGCTCAAATTCGTTGGCAAAGGGTTTTCGTCATGAATTCATCGAAGCAATATCTTAGTGCCTTTCCTTTCTTACACAAAAGATTGCATATTAGCGCGTCTTCTAGGGATGAATCACTTGAATCAGAGTCACTAGCTTTACTAGGCAAGATGTCATCCTCAACCCTTCGATTAATTCCCTTCAGCTCATTTCACTTGTATGCGCTAATTTTTCGAATGCGTTTCTTGCCATAAATCCTCTGGTTTGTATTTGTACTATTTTCCTTTACTGACGCCCTCGCACTAAACTGCTCTGACAACTGTCAGATATTATTCTGCCCTACTTTGTACACGGTAGGTAAGACAGTAGGTGCGACTGCTGCGTTGTATCTGTTCAAAAATTTTGTTTTAATCCCATTGGACACTTTGATGAGTACGCAACTTTAGTTTCCTATGATCGCCTGGGTAAAATAAATAAATAAAAACAAATAAATGAAAATAAATGCCTTCGAATTTTACAAAATCAAAACGAGCGTGCCCTGTACTTGCACTTTGGACATCACTGACTTATATGCACCAGTGGAAGTACTAGCTGGAGGCTCAGCCCCCTCTTAACTGAGTCGGAACGCATCTTTCAACTAAACTGGCGAGATTCTGAACAGAACATAACTGTAAGTACTGGACCCGAGAGTCTATATACAGTTATTAAAATCCAAATCCTCCACCACCCGTTGCAGACGAAGGTCCTCAGCAGCCTCGTGAGGCCTGCGTATCTTTGGCACAATTAGGATACTGCAAAAGTAGTATCTATCCAAAATCGACCGCGATATACTCAACATATATCCGCCATGTGAACGTACCCCGCACGATACCAACCACCTATTCGAATGCCATCTTAAACCTACTCACTTAACACCCTTTGGACGCAACCCATCGAAACTACCTTTAGATAAGATAGGCGATGATGACCGACGAATCCAACTTACTGGCAGTGCTTGCTAAATTGCTACAACAGCAGCAGCAAAAAGGCAAGCTAATTGAGGAGTGGTGAATTTCAGGTCACCTTTTTTGAACCGACCACTATTTACAAGAGAATATCTTTTGTCAACAAGTGCTATTTTGGACTAAGTAGGCAATGGAGTAGTACAGTCTTCTCTCGATGAACAAAACTAACCTTCAGCAAGGGTTTCATCATGCCTGTCCTAACGCATGGCGCAGAAGCGTGGACGATGACAACATCCGATGAGGCGACGCTTGGAGTGTTTGGGAGAAAGTTTCTGAGGAATATTTTAGACCTTATTTTTAGAGCTTTACGACGACATCGACACAGCGCAGCGAAATAAGATCAAGCGGTGTCGTTGGGTTGGTCAAGTCGTCCAAATGGATCCAAACTCTCCGGCTCTGAAAGTTTGGAGAAAAACTTGGCTTCCCTTAGTGTGTCAACTAGCGCCGGTTGGCACGAGAAAGAAATGACCGGCGCGCTTTGTTAAACTCGGCCAAAATCGCGTAAGCAGTTATTGCGCCAATCAAGAAGAAGGAGAAGTATCTACAATAAACTTAATTGTCTTAATAATCTTAAATTTGTCCCATGTGAGTTATGATTAAAAAAAGATCTCCACACATAGTGATGGGCAATTACAGTGGAATCGATTTCGCACAAGGGATGTTCACGTTGCCTAGTGTGGACGAACGCAAATGACAGAGTCGAAATTCGGTATAGCTACATTTAAAGAAGCCCCAGTATACTATATTATGGATGGCCATTTTATTATTAAAAAGGTTGGTGAAAACTTATAAGTTTTGATAGGCTTGGAAACGATTCAAAAGAGTTGTGGAACGGTTATGCTTATACTATTTAGGTATGAACCATTTTAGCCTTTTACTTTGAAAACTCGTTTCTTCTGATGAAAATCTAACAATTTTGAGTTCCTACAAAATTTTTTACAGGTTGAACAACATCATCACCACACACTGTCATAGATTCAAATGTCAGTCCCACGTCAGACTGAATTAAAGTCACATCACAACCAATTTAATCACATTACATCTCTTTTCCCTGCATTCGCTGAAAAACTCAATAAAAGCCAATAAAATCAAAACCTAATGAGTTTCGATACAATTGGTTGAATCCCAAAGCTTAACAATTCTATGCCAACTGGTTCAGAAGAAAAACGCAGCGAGCTGCAATGATGAAAAGACATAGACACGGTTCGTATTAAATAGCACGAAAAAAAGAACGACTATGGCAAAAGTGAATGAAGGATAAAGAACAGAAAAGCAAACGAACAACTAAATAAATTGAAAGACTTGTTCGTTTTTCTGCCGCGATTCAAAACGGCCTGTTGAACATTCAGCGCTCCGCATTGAGTTCGGCTGTAATGCTGTGCACCAGTGAGGCGTGCAACATATGCAGTCCATGTTTTCTAACGTGTGGCACAGTTTGCGAGACGTGGTATCTGTTAGTCGGAGCTTCTTTCTAAGGTAGATAGACACGCACACGTTTATTGTTAATAATGATATCGGCTACAACAACTACAAAAACAGCTTTAATATTAACAATGGTAGCGAAGGTGATGGCCACAACAATTCCGTTTGCTGTTGCTGCAGCTTGTTACGTTTTGTTGCATGAACAATGCAAAGTTGAGACGGAAATCAGCAGCCATTCACGAATAGCAACTGAATGGAAGTGGCAGCTGCCAGTTGATGGGTGACAAGTAGTTGACAGCAGTTGTCATATAACAAGAAACATATACATATGAATGGGACACACGGGCTCTCATATATCCGAATGTGTGCACATTCTGAAAATGCAAGCAGCGACTTGAATGCATGTGCCAAATAAGAGTTTCATTTTGCGACTTTTTAGAATATCAAAATTAAAATCACTTGATTACTTTTCTTAAAAGGTGGAATAGAATATATGTACATATGTCATTATGGTGGATCAGTTTGTATGGAACAAATTTCCTCGATACTGCATTCTAAGAACAAAAGTCCATTAGAGCATAGCTCTAAAGTCAATTAAAAGAAAAGTCATTAAAACAAGCTATTTTTAATTAATACGAAAATTGAGAGGGCGTTATGGCAATAGATGCAAAGTAAAATACGTTGTTAATTGTAAAAAAAACAAAAATTAATTACAAATATTGTAAATTTTAATTGCTTTTGGTTTTTTGCAAGTTTCATTTTTATTTATATGTAAAAAAATACGTAGTTAAGCACAATTTGTATTTAAAAATATATAACATTTATTATCCTTTACTCAATGGAAATGGACTTTGGAGCTATGCTCTAGTGGACTTTTTTCTTACCCGCTAATGTACACATATGCACGAGTATTCAGTTTTTAAATAAATTGAAAATTTAAAATAGCCTTTGTCTCATTAAAGTGCTATAATGCATTAATATTGCCTGAATTGGCACCACTTAAATTGCCTCTAATTTTGTTTACAGCTGTGAGTTCAGTAGGTATTGACAACGCTTTTCAATAGCCAACATTCTGCACTTACAAAATTTTGCTGGCAAGATACGTAATTCCCAATAATTTGCTTAGAAAATCAAAAACATGTATAAAAAATATAAGTTTTTTCCTTCAAAATGGCATCAATTAGATTATAATTTTGAACAATTTATAAACCTAAACCATTTTACCCAATAAGCATTGGGATGGCAAAGACAATTCAAGTAACTGCTTTACCAAGTTAAAAAAAGCATGAAATTCACGAG
>JAYXIM010055918.1:0-17510 GCA_037575425.1 Anastrepha fraterculus | reverse complement strand
ATGACGAACAGGATGACCGAATGTGACAAGTGGCAACCCTGCGAGGAGCAGAAGTCAGCAGTTCAGCAGTAAACAAGCGAGCAATAGTTGTGAATCCGCCGACAAGCAACGAGGTTCATCTTTGAGAGTACGGATGTTTTATTTCTTCATTTTTTTTAACCTAAATAAATACAAAGTTAACAATTACGCATTGTTCATTTTTACATATATATATAATATATATACATATATATAACTTTATATATTATATAACCAAGTGAACCGGACTGTACATATTACTGTTCTGGAGCTCAGTATAAGGCATTCCATTTGAGCCCGAAACCATGAAGTTCGACCCTTCAAAAAACAGAAAAAAAATTGCCGATTTCCAGAAATAAAAATCCTTATTTTCTAGCTCCATGAGGAAGTCAACGCGGCTTGGTTGATTTGTTTTAGTAAATAAATAGCTTCTTTTTCTCCATTACTATTGAGACTCTGTAGCTCGCTTCGAAGACGATAATTTGGGGTTTCCTTTTATTTTACGCACAATACGGTCTTTATTTTGTATCCAATTGTCATGAGCTAAGTGCTCGATTATTTTGGCCTTTGCATTATTCAAGTTAGCTCGCTGTTCAGCCATCGTAAGACGTAAATTTGTGTACCAATCACACTTGGCCAAAAACACATTAAAAAGCGCTTAAATCAATAACTGAACGCAAATTATATAGAATAGCAATATTGCCACGGTATGTTTTGCGAGTTCGGCGATTTTCTGCTATCGACTCTTTGCTCTCCTGGACTGTTCCATTGGGTCGATTGGGATTTGGTCTCGATGTCATAACCACACGAGTATACCCATGGATCATCTTTGACGTCATTCAACAATTCCTGAGCGATGCTCTTGCGACCTTGTTTTTGGTCAAAATTCAGCAATTTTAGAACGAACTTCGCTGCCACACGCTTCATGTGTTTCAACGATTCTTCATAACAATTTTCTTCACTTTCTCAATATTTTCATCGGTTGTTGATGAAAGCTTTCTTTATTTATTTATCAGAATTAATATAGGTACATATAATATTAAAACTAGGACGAGAATAAGTACCAACTGCCAAACTCGATAGTTTGATAAAAAAGTTTACAAGTATGTTATTATTAGCAAACCATATTCAATCATAGTTTTAAAGTTACAATATTTTAACAAATATTTTAAAGCCGTTATATTGGGGACGCAAATTGAAAGCTTATTTTAGACACTCAGCACCAAATTTGTTCAACTCTTGCTGTGTTAAAAAATCATCCGATTGGCGAGTTAATTTACCAACCAGTTTTAGATCATCATCACATAGTTAAAACTTGCAACAAACCCCAATGTCAGTATTAAAAATGGAAAACAAAATAGTACCAAGAATACTGCCCCCGCGGGACACAAGAGGAGGATACAAAAATGTAGGAAAGATAAGATTTTATGAAAGTTGAATGAAAACCTACGAATTCAAGCTCCCAAAGTCTTTTCAATAATCTGTCTACATAATTTTTTAATTAATTCTTTTAATTCTTTAACTCAGGCTGCCGTCAAAGAATCTGTGAGACACTGTAAAACGCGATAGAGATCAGAGTTGTATGAGATAGGAGTTGTATGCCATCAGCAGAAACTTAGTTTTCATAAAGGAAACTATGGACGGAACTATTTATTTAAATTTATTAAAGAATAACTTACCGCAAAGTGTTCAAAAATTGAGTATTCGGGGTAAATTTCGATTCTAACAAAAATGGAAAAAAGTTCGCGGAATAAAATGCTTCAAAAAAAGGCTGAGTTTTGGGGCGAATTTTTCTCCGAAAAAATAGTTTTGTCGAAAAATTTTCGAAGACTTGTAAATTCACATAGTAATATCATAAAAAATATGTGTGCAAAATTTCAGGGAAATCGATCAATGACTTTTCGAGTTATCGTGAACGCCAATTCGAAAAATATAGTTTTGAGAAAAACGCGCCTAAAGTCGGCAACGTACCTATACTTCTCCCAGCGCTCGAACGCAAAGAATAGAGTCGTCACGGTTGGCGATCTATAATATAAGAAATAATTAAATTTACGTTCTAAAAATTTTTGGACAATTTCTTAAAGGATTATATTAACATTTTATGAAACAAAAAAAATTTTTTTTTATACGAAATTTTACAGGTATCAGCCCCCTTAAGAACTTTTATATTAGGTCCGTGTGCAGAAATAATAGGCCCTATAATGGGTTCGTTACGTTTGTTGCGGCAACGAATTTGATTGACAACAAATGGACAAAGTTGCAACATACGTGCCCTACTCCATGTGGTAATTCACAAAAACTGGTAACTTTCTACTTTTGCCGTACGGCAAGTGCGACGAAAATGACAACTGTTTAATGAAGAACAATTTTGTACCGCGCAAATTTTTATCGATAGTATTTTTCGGCCGCCGTAGCCGAATAGGTTGGTGCGTGACTACCATTCGCTAATTCACAGAGAGAACGTTGGTTCGAATCTCGGTGAAACACCACGGCCGCCCCTCGGCAGGCAATGGCAAACCTCCGAGTGTATTTCTGCCATGAAAAAGCTCCTGATAAAAATATCTGCCGTTCGGAGTCGGCTTGAAACTGTAGGTCCCTCCATTTGTGGAACAACATCAAGACGCACACCACAAATAGGAGGAGGAGCTCGGACAAACACCCAAAAAGGGTGTACGCGCTAATTATATATACAGTCGAACTTCTCTACAGTGAACTTCCATATAATGAAGCTCTCCTTATAATGAACTGGTTTCGAAGACACTGCTTTTTCGTTCTACTTTCGGTGTATTTTTGTCTCCTTATAATGAATTTCTATATAGTGAAGTTTTCTATATAATGAACAAATTTCACAGCTGGAAATTCAAGCGTCCTAAGTTTTTGTCTCCATATAGTGAATTTTTTCAAAAGTTTTCTGTTGCAAAAAATTACAGTTAGATGTGGACAAACTGTAATGAGGGGAATCCCAAAATTAAAACAGAAAGAGCTGAGCTATTACAGTTTTATTCAGTGATTGAAGTTAAAATGACGCATCAAAGCAGGATTTCGCTTGAAAAAAATTATTAATGATTAACAAAGTTAATGAAGGAAAGAAAAAAAAAAAAGTTATTGCCAATGAATTCGGAGCTCTTCCCAGCACTTTATCAAATATTTTAAAAAATAAGGAAGTGATTTTAAAAAATGCGGAGGATTTGGCAGTAAATACCAAACGCAAAAGACTTCGACCTTGTCATTTTGAGTATATTGACGAAGCAATGCTGAAATGGTTACTCGTGCACGTGGTAAGAATCTCCCTTTATCTGGACCATTATTGAAGCACTAGGACACCACGAATGAGGCAAGTACAGGTTGGTTAGACAAGTTCAAAAGTCGGCATGGCGTTATTCAAAAGACATTATGTGGGGAAAGTGCTGACGCCAACATAGAAAACCGTGATGAATGGGTAACGAACGTCTTACCGAAATTAATTGAAAATTAAAACATTAACGACATTTTTAATGCCGACGAGACTGCCTTGTTTTACAAATGCTTGCCAACTAAAGCACTGGCATTCAAAAATGAAAAATGCTTTGGTGGGAAGCAAAGCAAGGAGAGAATAACTGTCCTGGTGGGAAGCAATATGATTCGATCAGAAAAGCTAAAATTGCTGGTAATCGGAAAGGCCAAAAATCCGAGGTGCTTTAAGGGAATAAAATCTTTAGGTGTCGATTATGAGTTTAACACGATTTGACCGTTGAAGAATTGGCAGAAACTGAGGAGGCATTACCTACGTTGATACGAGCTGCTTCATCCATTAGCGTAATTAGAACCTTTGTGGAAATGAGGAGTGACGTGCCGATTAATGTTTTCAACTCTCTACATGATTTGGAAGCTTTTATTGAAAATGAAAAATGGAAGACTGTAATTAAAACCAAACTCACTGATTATTTTAAATAAAATTACATAAAAAATCAACGTTTCTTTATAATGAAGTTTCTATATAGTGAAGTGATTTTCAGGTCCCGTGCGAATTTACTATATGGAAGTTCGACTGTATATATATAATATATTTTTTTATTACATCATAATAAATGCAGAAAATAAATAGAATTTAAATTATTTGAGTCAATTCAAATACAGCCCTATATTTTTAATAAAAACTTGAAAGAGTGGAGAAGAGGCTAGGCTTAGCCAAATAATCCTGAAAAATGAAAGTGCGTCCCGATCTCGAAGTTATGGTCTCACCCATCGCATACGAGTACCATAAATTCTACGTCTAGTCTAAGTCCAAGCACTCAAACGCCTTCACTAGAACTAACTATTATTTTTTGTTTTCAAATTAAATTTTATGTTTAGCGCAGAAGTTGGTAAAAAAATGCTATGACAAACGCTAAACAAACGCTTCCGTGGCAATATTGCACACCACGCTACACAATTAACCAATAACTTTGGGTGACCTACTTAGAACCTTTCGCGTTCTTATAAAAAATGTAGGAATGTAAATTGCTTTTTTTCAGCGCGGAATACCGATTTCCGGCATTTCACTCCATTCGCGAAATGTATTGAAGGCTTTTTGAGAAACCCATTTGAAATCGGACTGACCCACGTAACATAAGCGTCGCTGGTGTCTTTCTGTTAGTCTTTTCTTTGTAGTGCTGTCCGCAAATGATTAAAATAAAAAAAACTGAACTTGGTGACTGCTGGAATCTAACTGATTTAATCGAACTATAATTTACATATATTTCTAGCCTTTAATGAGATTACTTAATTCTAAGTATACAATAACAAAATGTACTTTAAAGTATTGACTTAGCTCTATGAACATAAAATATATAATATGATTGTTTTAGTATCTCATTCGCTCGGTATTGTCAGTAGTTTCGCGAATATTCGTGGTCTGTCACAATATATAACTAAAAAAGGTCAAATCAGCTGCCCTACTACTGCTATGCCTTGCATACAACTAAATACCAGAAGGGCAAAGCCGCTTCCAAATTGTGGAAATGTACTTTGAAAAAAATTAATGTGCAGTGAATGGCGAGCGCTATCAAGCCTTGCTGACTGAAGTTTTGGTTCCAAAAATTAATCAGCTAATCATCGATGGCATTTGGTTCCAGCAAGATGGCGCAACTTGCCATACCGCGCGCGCTTAACAATGGGTTTATTGGATTGATGGAATGGACCATGCAACTCGTATGTATGCCGGATATCATAATCAAAAAAATTATGTTGTGAAATTATCTACCAGATTATAATAAAAACTGCATTCCAACATTATTTTTGTTTTGTATTATTATTTTAAGTTGTATTTAAGTTCTTAATAACTACTCTCTATAAGGCGGATAGCTTGACAATGTTGACAATCAAGGTGTCTTATACATGCATTCGCTTAGGTCGATATTCTTGCTTCAGCTATAAAAAATTAAGTTGTAAAGTGACTGAGAAATTTGAAGTACATTTTTGACGGTTTGGGATTCGATCCAAACAAAGATCGACACATTACAGCTAAATAATTTATCAGCAATGCAGATGCATAACGCGACAGCATCCAAAGCACATTGTTTTTGTGATGGGCGACTAAGTAAAGGGTCTTTCAAAAGTGATGCCTAGACGTCAGTAGTGAATAATTTCTAGACGGTACATTTCTTTCAAGTAAACAGATGTACAATTTTCCACGATAAGACAGCGCGTTAAAATTATCGCAACTGTCCAGACTGGGGTTTTTTGAAAAGTAAAGTCTATGTGAATAAGCCAACAACGATTCCTGATTGCAGGCTAAAATACAACATTCGAATCGAGATAGCTGAACTCAGGGCGATAATGTGAGAGCTGGTCATTGAAAATTTTGATTCTCGCATGACATCCTGTATACATACATACATACCTACGTGTTCAGGGTGGACATTTAGATGATACATTTTTTACGTGTAATTTTTAAACCTGAAAGAAATTAAATTTTGACATGTTTTATTTTAAAATAACCTCGTGCAACCATGCGAATAAAGTGAATATACAAGGTGTCGCAATTTAGTTTCGGGAAATGATCAATAAATCAACGAAAATTAGGTTGCGAACAAAGTTTTATTATCGACATTCTCCATAGCTTTCCTCTAACTTTGCACAAGTTCCCTGGAGTTTAGACTTTATCTTGGTGAATAAAAGAAATTCTTGTTTGTCATCAAATAGATTCCATATTTGACTGAAGGGATAGAGTAATATTGCCTTTAGTAAGGGGTACTTTTTCACACATACAAACTTTTTTACACCTGCAAAAAATTTAGAATATGAGTTTATTCTATCAAATGAGTACGAAGAACTTTTCATTTGGAAATATTTTTTTTTTTTAATATTAAATAAAATTGTACACACAGCGAAGGTATTTTAATTGAAATGAAAAGTTTCTGAAATGGATTACCAGATATTAAAGAAAAACCTAAAACAAACTATGATGAATTTATTCAAATTTTAGTGAACTTAATTATTTTGACTGCCGCTGTAGCCGAATAGTTGGTGCGTGACTACCATTCGGAAGACTTAGGTTCGAAAATCCGTCAAATACCTAAATGAAGAAAAAGTTTGTTCTAATAGCGGTCGGCCCTCGGTAGGCAATGGCAAACCCGCCGAGGAGCTCGGCCAAACACAAAAAAGGGCGTAAGCGCCAATTATATATACACACATACATATATGTATACATATTTGGGACACTAGTCACAAGCGTTGTCGCCCCGAATCTGATTAATTGCTTGTCTATCTACATATGCACGTATGGTACATTTACATATAGGTATGTGAAAATTGGTCTATGCTGTGATTAAAACTTCGGGAAGAATGAATGAGAAAATAAAACTTTTATGGAAAAATGCGAACAAAACTAACATATTTTTTTTTAATTTTGATTAAACGATTTTTGCATAAATAAATTTTTTCTTCATTCCACAAGCTCAAACTTGTTCACATTTTTTACGATATCTGGCTAAGGTCTCTCCAAAATTTATTTTTTACGTTCTCTGTAAACGTTATCAAGGTTTGATACTTTGCTAGCGTTCCACAGAAAAATTTCAAACTTGCTTTGTGGAATCTTAGCCAAGTAGCACACCTAGTATGGATTGCGTCTGTGGAAACTACACAGGAAAGACGTATAGAGGGCGCTAAGCTCAGTTGTTATTTTTAAATATTTCTATCAGAGAATGGTAATGAAATGAGAAAGCGCAAATTGTATTGTTAAAAATTTTGTTACAATTGAGTTTTTTTTTTATAGAGTATATAACTTAAAAAAATTAGCGCCGTAAATTCAGAGAATGTGAATGAGTGGGAGTGGGAGTGAGAAGGCGCACTTCCATTAACATTCTGTGCTGATAGGGATAAAGGCACGGTGCGTTTGTTTCTGCGACCAGACGACTGCGTTGTGAAGTAAAGCTGTGTAATGTCTATGCGTGCGACCAGGATAAGTTTTAACACTGTATGTATGGGCATGTCAATGTGAAGTATTTGCATTCACGAATAAAATAATGGTTTAAGATAAACTAACACTTATTTTATATTGTATTTCAATTTATAGTTTATATATTCGACGGCATATTACATATATATGTATATACATACGTACATTTGTATATAAAAACAATAATGCACAAGTGCAACAACAAAATCTTTTCATATGTACATATGCATGTATGCCCAAAAAACCTTGACTTATTTAATCACATGTCACAGCACATCAAATTCCTACCAGAAATCAAATACACATGCGCACTAGAGAACGAGTTTCTTTCTGACAAGTGCAAAAACAATTCTGTTCTCAAGTCTATGTAGGTGTGTATGTATACATACCCACTTTATACCCTTATGGTATATACCTACTTGCCTTCTAAACTTCCTGCAGAATAATTGTATTCATGTGTTCACTGTCGATACACTTGCTTGTCCGCACACAATGCAACTAGCTATCGTAGAAGTACGAGTTGTCAATGTATCGAGCGATGAAGAGGAATTTATTTTATTGTATTATCTTTCCAATCGGAAAGAAATAAAAGAAAAAGGAGGCACTGAGTTCATCCGTACATTAGGAATAACTCAAACAGCAGATTATTCATTGCCACAAAGGAGTTACAAGCGGATTATTACAAATTTTAGACGTTTGCTTACTCAAATGATTACAATGATTATAAATTTCAGACTTTTTAGAGAATGTCTAAAAGCGCCTTAGTTTGTATAAATTTTGAAGCCGAATTCAAAAACAAAACACTAACACTGAAAATCAAAAACAAGCGTGCAGGATATTTGAAGACTCTGCTGTATGATAAGCGTCATGCTGCATGCTTCCTGTGACGGTTACGAGTAGCTGACGACCCGTGGCGGTTCGCCATTTGAACACAAGTGTCCGACAACGAATCGAATGCGTCGCGTACATTTTGCCGAGTGCGCTACGATGACGATACAACTCGGGTGCGAAGGCCCTAGGATTGAAGAAATCACTGACGACCATTCGAAAATAGTCAATATTGGAATATTTCTTGTAGGCTTATTTGTCAATATTTGGCGAATCTTGAATTTTTGTCATGTCGAGTGGTCGCGGCTCCGTATATATGTATGTAAATATGAAGGTAAGGGTTTTTCAATTGGCGCGGGTCGTTTTTGGCGCCCTGTGGCAGCCATTTTGTATTGGTGACATCTGTTAAATCTTTTGTTTATTATTCAGTTGTTTATGCCAAATCATAATGGCAAGTTACACGATTGAACAGCACGTTCAAATGATAAAACTTTATTATCAAAATGAGTGTTCATTAACGCAAACGTTGCGCGCATTGCGCCCATTTTTCGGTAGACGTGCTGGCCCTTCAAAGTCGACTCTTCGACGTTTGGTGGCCAAATTTGAGACGACCGGGTCAGTAAACAATCAGCCAACACCCATACGTTCAAGGAACGCAAGATCAGCCGAGAACATTGCCGCGGGCCTTGGGGCCTACACCCGTACAAGATCCAACTGACCCAGGAGCTCAAAGTTGATGACCATAGACAACGCCGTTTGTTCGCTGACTGGGCTTCGAATCGTTTGGAAGAGAACCCCAGTTTTGGGCGAAAAATCATCTTTAGTGACGAGGCGCATTTTTGGATGGAATGGCTGTGTTAACAAACAAAATTGCCGTATATGGGACGACACCAATCCACACGAGGTTCACCAGGTGATAATGCATCCTCAAAAGTTACCGTTTGGTGTGGATTTTGGGCCGGCGGCGTCATGGGTCCGTACTTTTTCGAAAACGATGTTGGTGAGACGGTCACCGTCAACAGCGAGCGCTACACAACGATGATAACCAATTTCTTATGGCCCATATTGAACCATATGCCGCTACGTGCCACACAGCAAACGCCACGATTGACATTCTGCATGAACGATTTGAGGGTAAGGTTATCTCTCGCAGGGGTGATGTGAATTGGCCACCAAGGTCATGCATTTGACCCCGCTGGACTTTTTTCTGTGGGGTTTCTTGAAGTCTCAGGTTTATGCAAATAAACCACAATCGACCGATGATCTAAAGGTGGACATAACACTGGTCATCGCTCAAATTCAGCCGGATCTATGCGGAAGAGTCTTTGAAAATTGGACCACTCGGATCCGTTCCCCCGTAAGAAGCCGAGGCGGGCATTTGAAAGGTGGCATATTCCACACTTAATGGCATATATGCGCCTTTCAAATAAAAAAATAATTTTGTCAATAACTCACACACAGCTTGTTTTATTCCATTTTAACATCTACCCGCCCTTATTGAAAAACCCTTTACATTAAAATGCACAAAAGAGCAACAAGTAGATTATAAAATAGTTCTGTCCCGGACAATTGGATACCAAGGAAAATACCTAAGCCATTATCTTTTGCACTCTCGTTGCACATATATAAATATTAAATTAATACACTCCTTTGCGGATGTGGTTCTTCAATTGATAAAAAGTGCACAAAAGCATATGTATGTATGTATACATATAGCCGCAAAGACTGAAACTTACTCTGAGAGAGGAGTGCGACTTACTTGGAGGTTTCTGTACAAGTCAGCGCATTGCACACTTGCAAAGCTAAAACAGAGATTTGATGATTCCCTTGAATCACTCCCACGCTACTGGCTGTTTGTAATTAGATCGCACAGCTTACTCCTACGCCTGCCCGTCTTTTGGATTTTGCAAATAAACAATCACTTCCACGTTACTGGCCGTTGGTAATTAGATCGCACAGCTTACTCCACAAATCTTACAGCGGTCAAGCTGATCATCAATTTACGTACGTGACTTTTGGCAGCTTGAGGAATGCAGCTGAGAATACATACAAACAAAGCTGCCGGCGCAACTACACCAACACAAACTCAATAGCTACACCGCAAGTAGGGATTTAGGGTAGATTGTAAGATTATAGTTTTTAGTTGAGATTGGAGTTTAATAAAGAACGGTTGAAAGTAGAAAAGTGGAGTTTAATAAAGAACGGCAAGAACCAGAAAAGTGGCGCCCAACTAGCAGGACAACCCAACTAGCAGGACAACCCAACTAGCAGAAATGATTGCAATACGTGAAATAATAATACTGTAAGTAATTGTTCGGTTTTGATCCAGTGCAATTAAAGAAAAATTATATAAAGTTTTTTGTAAAGCGAAATACCTTCGGCTCCTTCTTACCTTTTTTTTTAAAAAAAAAAAGCAAAACAAAATTGATCCAGTGCAATTAAAGAAAAGTTATATAAAGTTTTTGTAAAGCGAAATACCTTCGGCTCTTTCTTACCTTTTTTTTTAAAAAAAAAAGCAAAACAAAATTAACATGAGTGTAACTAGGGAGCAGGTAATAGAAATTTTAAGACAACAAAATGACCAAAACAAAAGAGAATGGAATGTCCAGTTAGATGAAGTAATGAAAACTCTTCGGCGCTTAGAGCCGCCATCCGCGGAGAGTTACATTCCCGTGGAAATAAATCCAACTGTGGTCGGGGGCAACACAAATATGGATTTAATAAAATCTATACAAGAATTTAAGGGGGATACTGCTTCTTATCCGGCCTGGCGTTCCGCAGCAGAATTCGCCATTGGCTACTACAAAGAGGGTTCAGAGCAATATTATGTTGCCATGGGGATATTTAGAAACAAGATAGTAGGCCCCGCAAATGCAACGCTCGCTTCCTTCTCAACTGTTTTAAATTTTAAAGCTATAATAGCTAGATTGGACAAAGCATACGCGGACAAAAGACCGCTACATGTTTTGGAAACAGAGCTCAGCGTTCTGAGGCAGGGAAGTTTGTCAATCTGCCAATATTATGATACGGTAGACAAGCAATTAACACTCATAACAAATAAAAATATAATGACTCATTCAAACAATACGCAGCTTGCCGCCGCGCTCAATGATAGAGCTAGAGAAAACGCATTAAGAGTTTTTATTTCTGGCCTAAAGCGGCCGTTATGCGACATTCTATTTTCTGCCAATCCTAAAGATTTGCCTTCTGCACTGGCTACTGCCCAGGAGTTAGCGAACAACCGCATGCGTTATGATTTCGCCAGAACATTTGCGGTTAACAACGTAGCAACTACCACTAGCCCAAAATACCACAATAACTATCCTGGCAATCCCCAAATGCTCAAGGACACCCCTACTCCAATGGATGTAGACCGCGGATCCTCCGCATTCCGACGTACAAAACAGTCCAACCAGAGTTATAGAAAGGGAAATGCCGTGGGAGGGCACCCCAAAAGGGATGCTAATCAATACGTGAATAAACGGGAGCACAGAAGGGGAGATTCAGTAAATTCACGGAAGCCGAAAGTGCAACGGACCAACCATTTGGAGACAACCCCAGAGGCGGATCCACAAAGAAAATTACTGTGGACCGTGACAGTGATTCGGATGTCGAGATCGCTTCCAATTTCGCGATGGAAGACGAGGTTAATTTTTTAGTATAAGGTCGCTCCTACCTTACATTACCAAGAAGGCGTCGGAGGGGCAGGAGCTTAGGTTACTGATTGATACAGGAACTTCAAAAAACTATATCAAAAATTTGAGCTTCCTAAAGGGAATTATCCCTGTGGAGAGACAGTTTACGGTCAAAACTATAAACGGATGTAATCTCATAGAAAAAAAATGTAAGGTTTTCGTTTTGGGGAAAGTCTCAACTTTCTTCATTCTTCCTAATATAAAGGGCTTCGATGGTATAGTGGGATACGATTTCCTTAAGGAGATAGAATCTAAAATTGATACGACATCCGGATACTTATATTACGAGGGTGGTAAGGAAAAATTAAATAACGTCAAATGTGAGCAAGTTAACTCCATATATTTGGACAAGGACTCGGTCCCAGCTCTTGTGAAAAACGAGTTTGACTCTATGATTAAAAAGAATTTTAAGGCCTTTGCCGAACCTAACCGCGCTTTGCCATTTAATACTAAGGTCAAAGCTAAAATTCGTACCACTTCCTCGGAACCAATTTACACCCGATCTTATCCATACCCGGTTTCGGCGGCAGGATTCATTAATAAGGAAATAGAAATACTGTTGAAAGAAGGAATTATCCGAAAATCTAATTCGGCGTATAACTCTCCGGTCCATGTAGTGAATAAAAAAGGCCTGGATGAATATGGTAAACAAAAGCTCCGCATGGTAATCGACTTTCGAAAATTAAACGAAAAAACGATTGCGGATAAATATCCTATACCAGATATTTCTACCATATTGGCAAACCTGGGCAGTTCCAGATTTTTTACTACTTTAGATCTAAAGTCTGGATTCCACCAGATAATCCTTGAGGAGAAGGACCGCGAAAAAACAGCCTTCAGCATTAACAATGGCAAATACGAATTTAATAGATGGCCATTCGGGTTAAAAAATGCGCCCAGTATCTTTCAACGGGCTATTGATGACGTCTTGAGAGACGACATTGGCCAAAGTTGCCAAGTTTATATGGATGATATAATCATCTTTTCAAGGGACGAAAAGTCTCATATTCAACATGTCGATAAGGTACTGGGGAAGTTGGAAAGGGCCGGTATGCGAGTTTCAGCAGAAAAGACTAAATTCTTTAAAGATAAGGTTGAGTTTCTTGGCTTTATTGTCTCTCGAAGGGGGATAAAAACATGTCCAAATAAGGTCAAGGACATAATCGACTATAGGAAGCCGGAAACACTTCGAGCATTACGCTCTTTCTTGGGTCTGTCAGGTTATTATAGAAGGTTTATAAGGGATTATGCGTCTATCGTCAAACCATTAACAAAGTATCTTCGGGGGGAGAATGGCCATGTGTCATCCCACAAGTCCAAACACACTAAAATAGTCCTTGATGACGAGGCCATTCAAGCATTTAAAAGGGTAAAAAGCATTTTGGCATCGGAAGATGTTTTGCTGTTTTATCCGGATTATGACAAAACATTCGAACTAACAACAGACGCTTCCTCTAGCGCTTTAGGCGCAGTCCTCTCCCAGAATGGTCGGCCCATTACTATGATTTCAAGAACATTATCAAAAACAGAAGAGAATTATGCAACCAACGAGCGTGAGCTCTTGGCTATAGTGTGGGCCCTTAAAAACCTTCGACATTACTTATACGGTATTAAAGACATCGTAATATTCACAGACCACCAGCCTTTAACTTTCGCTATTTCGAACAAAAATCCTAATACAAAAATGAAGCGATGGCGTGCGTTCATAGAAGAATTTTCGCCTAAATTTGTTTATAAACCCGGCAGAGACAACGTCGTAGCAGACGCTCTGTCCCGTCAGTTTTTGAATAATATGACTGATACAGATGCTACAGCACATAGCGAGTCATCGCTCTCAAACACAATTAAAACTATCCAGTATCCAGTAAACCAATTCAAAAGACAATTCATTTTGACGAAGGGGGATCATTATCACCAAAGTACAAAAATAATTTTTCAGAAAAAAATTCGTTATACTATAAATTACGACACAATAGTAAATTTGTTGCATAATCTTAAGAAACTCGTAAACCCTAGCGTTACAAACGCTCTTTGTTGCGATCTTCCGACACTATCAGAGATCCAGGGACCTCTTGTCGAAGCATTCCCGGGGTTAAATTTATTCATACAGAAAAATTTGTAATCGATCTAACGAATCCGAACGATCAACAGGAAGCAATAGCAACGGAGCATGCCCGTGCCCATCGATCTCTGTCCGAGAATTTTAAGCAAATTCTATCAGAATACTACTTTCCCGACATGAGGAAAATGCTCAGGTCAGCTGTATCAAATTGCAAGATCTGTCTGGAAAATAAATACCAAAGAAAACCACCAAATCCGGAAATTGGGAAAACTCCAATCCCAGAGCACCCAGGAGAAATTCTCCACTTAGACATTTTAATTACTGGAAAGCAGCTATTCTTAACTGCTGTTGATAGGTTTTCAAAGTTTGCAATTGTTAAACCTGTTATTTCAAGATGTACCATTGATATAAAAGAAGCTTTATTAGAGGTATTAGGTATGTTCCAAAACACTAAAACAATTGTCACAGATAACGAAAGAGCGTTTACTTCAAATTTAATTAGAAACATGCTACGCGATCATTTCTCCATAGAACAGTTTTTCGTACCCACCTTACATAGCGAAAGCAACGGACAGGTCGAAAAGTTTCATTCAACCCTTTTGGAAATAGCCAGATGCGTGAAGGCACAGCAGCAGATAAGCGAGGTTAAAGATCTGATTTTGCTTGCTGCTTACAAGTACAACAGAACAATTCACTCGGTTGTAGATTCGAAACCAATCGAAATTTTGCAGAACTGCCCAGCTGAGAAATTTGGGGAAATTAGAGATAAATTAATAAGAGCCCAGAATTTAGTATTGAATAGATTGAATGAGAAAAGAATAACCAAAACATATCAGCCTGGTGAAAGGGTGTTTCTTCGACGAAATAAGCGATTGGGAAATAAATTTGAGAAGGTGTTCGTGGAAAAAATAGTAGAAAGAGATTTAGGTACAACAGTACAGATAGAAGGCAGAAAAATTCATAAAAGTAATTTACGATAAAATCAATTTCAGATTGCCGCTTGCCCTAGTCTTCGTCACTAGAGCCAATTTAATTGACTACACCTCCTCACAAGTTATCACCATCCCTCGGGGAAATGTGGCTATTTATAATGAATTCATTTACCTCGTGCACGCCACCAACCTAACAGATTATCGCCAGATAGCTTACGAAAGCCGATGGTTCACATCAAAATCAAAAAATCAGGTAGTGAACGAAAATATTTTGAAACAACAAGGTGAGGAAATACTACACATAATTCGCACTTTGGAAATACCTAAGAGAATTGCAAGGTCAATAGATTTTCTGGGGTCCGCCCTGAAATTTATAGCCGGTACCCCGGACCACGAAGATTTTGAACTGCTCTTGACAAAGGAAAGCATGCTAATAGAAATCAACAATAGGCAGATTAGAATTAACTCCGATTTACAAAATAGAATTAACGAAATTACCAACCTAATCAATACACTTCGCGGAAATCAAACGGATTGGATATTAAAAGACGAGGAAACATTGCTCTGTGAAAATTTGGTAAGAAGAAATAACCACATAATCAGCCAACTAAACAGACTAGCACTCTCCATTGTGTTGGCAAAAAGTAATATCATAAATCCACTTATTTTGGATGACGAAGAGATGGATCAAGCGTTCAATTCCGAACAATTACCCTTTAGTTTAAGTAATTTACTTTTAGTATCTAAGGTAAAAATTTTGCAAAGTTCTGATGTTATTTACTATATTCTTAAGGTTCCTAAGGTTACAAATTTCTGTCAATTCCTAAAAATCTATCCTGTAGTCCATAATAATAGTATCGTAAAGCTAGAGACCACGCTTGCGGCAAAATGTAGCGATACGTTTCAACCACTCGAGAACTGCAATGACACTTTGGTAGCTAAAGTGTGCAAACCGGCTCACTCAGATTGCTTGGGTCAGATGCTAAATAATAACACAGCTAATTGTTCATCAGAATCGGCATATCACATACCATCAGTTCAAAAAATAGAAGAGGGCATCATTATTCTTAACAACGTGCAACCAACGACAATATTTGATCAACGAAAATTGGAAATAAGGGGAACGTATCTGCTTCTTTTTCGTGACTCTATCACCATAAATGATACAACTTACGTGGCAAAAAGAGAACCGACTTATATCCAACCACATCCTCCAAAAACCGTATCCATTAATTACTTGGAACACCATACGAGTTTGTCCCTACCATATTTGCACCAAATTTATATCGACAACATCTCTCGCATTCACGAATTGAAGGAGGGTATATCTGTTCATCGTAATTTGTTCTGGACAATTTTTTCTTTTCCTCCATTATTATTGATCGCAATAGCAATTTTTTTCATCCACCGCAGAAACAAATTAGCAAGTAATAAAGTAAAAACTCAGAGGGCAGTAGAGGAAATTTTGGCACGAGTCGAGGACGGCTCGTCTTAAGAGGGGAGAAGTTAGCGCATTGCACACTTGCAAAGCTAAAACAGAGATTTGATGATTCCCTTGAATCACTCCCACGCTACTGGCTGTTTGTAATTAGATCGCACAGCTTACTCCTACGCCTGCCCGTCTTTTGGATTTTGCAAATAAACAATCACTTCCACGTTACTGGCCGTTGGTAATTAGATCGCACAGCTTACTCCACAAATCTTACAGCGGTCAAGCTGATCATCAATTTACGTACGTGACTTTTGGCAGCTTGAGGAATGCAGCTGAGAATACATACAAACAAAGCTGCCGGCGCAACTACACCAACACAAACTCAATAGCTACACCGCAAGTAGGGATTTAGGGTAGATTGTAAGATTATAGTTTTTAGTTGAGATTGGAGTTTAATAAAGAACGGTTGAAAGTAGAAAAGTGGAGTTTAATAAAGAACGGCAAGAACCAGAAAAGTTACATAACATGCCAAACATTTAATATTGAAGAAAGCACTGAATTTTTTTAAATTAAAATTAATATTTTTATCTAAACAAAATAACTTTTAATATTTTTATTACAACAAAGCAAGCAACCAATGTTTAAACTTTTTCAATTCACAAGCGGATGCAACTTTGTTGGGAAAGTGGAGGGAATATGCATTCAACCCGAAAACGAAGCATACATTCACAATGCATTTTTTAAGTGAAGGCTTCGAATATGATAAGGCATTTAATTTGGTAAAAATAGTTTGTTAATGGTTTGCCGTTTAAAATAACTTGTTATTGAAAATATCTTAGGCCTCTCGGATGCTCAACGTCTACAGAGAGGTAAATCTGTCCAAATACCCTATGCTTGCTACGCAGGTTCCAGAGAACACTCAAGAGCCTAATTAAAACCTGGTGGAAGATTTACTTCAGCGGCTTTAAATGAGGATTGCACGTAGAGGAACCACTTGCCACTTATGGAGGAACCTCCCAAAAATATCTATGCCTCTACATCACTATAACGAGAGCGTTTTTATTTCGACAGCAAGTTGCGGAAAGTGAAGAAATTGGAATCGAAAATGTTAGTTATTTCCATAATA